>CM032233.1:20722500-21017500 GCA_019009955.1 Riptortus pedestris
CATACTTGGCGTACTTTTTTTTGAACCGATACCACCCTAAGGGGAAAAAAGTTGTATAGGAATTTTTGAATAAAAAAAGAAAGAAAGAAAAGCAATTTCCATCAGAAACTAAAGACACTGCGTAGTGAATTAAGCAGAGGCGGCTCGCGTATAGGCACCGTGGAACTGCAGCACCCCCAATTTCCACTTGATATTATCTATAACATTTAATATAATGAGCCTTTTTTCTTTAATTCTTTCTTTATACTTGTATAATATATAATCCTTAAGCTTAATACAGTAACCACCCCCCAGTTTATGAAAAAATATATAAAAATATTTGTATGGAACTGTGTGCTTCACAGTTCCAGCGGCGAGGTGTTTGACTGTTGTGGACACAGGAAGCTCCACAAGGGAGAGAGAGCACTGTCGTTCCCGCAGTGCCGACCCTGCCGTGCTAAGGCTAAAAATCCTCTGGAGCAGCACCACCACTAATTTTAGCTACGAGCCGCCACTGGAATTAAGATTAATTTTAATACGGTCTGCTGTCATTCCTGAACGCTATGAATTTGAGTCCCAATAATACATAGAGAATGTGTGTGTGTGTGTGTGTGTGTGTGTGTGTGTGTGTGTGTGTGTGTGTGTGAGAGAGAGAGAGAGAGTGTGTGTGTGTATATATTGCAGTGATCAAAAATTACTTACAAAGAACAGATGAGATATAGTTTTTCGGTCTGTGAGGGGAGAGGGGGAGTTTTGATTTGAATATCCCGCTCTGGCAGCAGACGGCCGATAGTTTTATTGGGGACTATGCACTGGAGTGTACTAGGGGTAAAAATAATAAAAGCCTTATTGTGCTGTGCAAAGATATATTTTTGGTCCATCACAAACAAAAACAAGTTCCAGTATACAAAGAAAATAGCGCGGAGCTTGCAACCTTCCAGTAGATGTTTCCATTGGAAAACCATCAACGAAGATACTTCACCAGTCATTTCAAGGACCTCGAATAAGACACTTAAATGGACTAAGCGCAATCGTCTCGAGGCCAATATGGCCCCTTCTCACCATAATTAAATGTTCAGTACAAATACGAGGAGTCCTGATTCAGACGTTGAAGAGCACGGTATGAGGTAAGGATATAATGAAAAACCACCAGCAGGATCTTCAAAGAAACCCCCGGTATGATACAATCCCTATTCATCCGTTTTAATATGAATAAATAATAAAACAAACTCTCTCTACCCTTATATCTGCTAATGAATAGAAACCAACACTACAATATTGTTGTGAAGCAAATTATTTATTTTATATGCGTGTATTATTAAATTATAAATATTCAATATATGAAAATATAAATTAATTATATGTTTGTTGCGCCTTTAAATATTGTTTATATTTTTTATCCTTATTTTTTTATTGGTAAAACACCAATTTGGTATATAATCCATTAAATACAGATTATTAACAGGTATCAACTTGTATAAGGTGCGCATGTTCTTGTAGATTCAATTATTCAACAAGGTTTATAAGGCCATTAAACGAATATAATTACGAATTTAATAAGAGTATCATAAATAAATAATATTACAGATTAAAAATCCCAATTTATTTTATTTAATTCAATTTATTTTATCCAATATATTATTTATAATATATATATATATATATATATATATATATATATATATATATATTTGATGACTATTATGACTATTTTTACTTGTTTTCCAATAATTATAATAAATACAAGTCAAAATAACAATCAACCTATTAATATTAAAGTTATTATTCTGATATGAACCGAGGTGAAATGTATGTAAATTTATTTCTAATTCATTTTAATTCCCTAAAATGTTTAATAAGCTAGTGGAAAAAATAGTTCGTTTCCAAAAAAAGTATTTCCTTCAGAGAAATTAGGAACTTTATACAAAACCAATTAATTTCCTATTCCTCTGCGGCCTAGCGCTACTCGGATCACAGAGAAACGTAAGATCTTGAAATTGTATTAACAGTTTTAAGCCGTAACAAATTTCCCTATCTCAAAGTCAACAATGTGCCCAAAACAAACTAGAGATTACTGACTGGGAACCCGCAAATTCCATTTGATATTCTGATATTCTGAACGTTTTTAACGGTTACCAACTGAAGCATTTCGGGACTTCTTGTGTACTTGAAATAGGTAGCAAAGAGCAGAGTTAATTTCTCATAATATTGTCCCATTTATACAGAGAATTTTCATACAATGTCGTATTAGCCTGAAATGCTCTACAAATACAGTATTCGAGCCACTCCAGTTAAGCTTAACGGAATTTTATTATTATTTATTAACGTCCACTTTTTGCAACTGTGGCTATTCGGGACGGGTTATCTACAGGATACCACCCTTTTTAGCCAGGGTGGGGCTAAAGATTTTATTCAATGAGTCGGTCATTAAATAAATTCCTATTGCCGATGCGGGATTCGAACTCGCCACTCTAGGTTTACCGTGTGAGATTGAAGGCAACGCTTTATGTCATATGGCTAACCTGAGCTCCTGGACTTGAAACAAATGATTGAAATAACACATTGGAAATTAAATATTGTTTTAGAGTAAAATTCCATAGAACGGCACTAAAACGGACGCTTAAACTAGGGTTGTAGCTTTTATGATTTCACAGTTGAATGAAGCCCTTCATCTCTTCCCATTCCTAGATATGCCTGAATGTCCCTCTGTTTTCAATATATTTATAAATAGCTTTATCGTTTGTCCTCACAATTGCCAGAAATCTTCATCACCTCTTTTCATTCCTATCGAAAGTACTCCACCCCCATTAACTGCTATTGAATAATATATACTCGCCTAATATATATGTATAGCTGTTATATTGTGCGAACGTTTTGAGCAACCAAAAAAAAAACAGCTAAGTTTTCAGTATCAAAGAGAACACATATGAATTTCATTTTAATAGTTTATTTGGGAGCGAGAATTTAAATTCAAGACATAAATCAAATTCACCAACGTTTTATATATCATTTCTGTTCTTGAACATTTATGAATATTAAACCTGGGTTTAAGATATATTTTACATCGTTAGGAAGTACTTTTGTAGCTTCTTTTATACAAAATATACGCCATTTTCTTTCCATAACAGTCTAAATTTATTTTGGTGGGAATGAAATTTAATTTCAACATAAACAGTTAGAACTCATTCAATTTACTCATTTAAAATTATAGAGTCGAATTTGTTAAACTATATTTTAATAATCTTCATTGTATAAAAGGAAGGAGGCTCATTATATTTTATATAATTTTAGGGTATATATAAATTAATTTCAACGACTAACTATTACGCAGTTCACAGAATAGTGAACACGTCCCCCGTTGATAATTAATGTATAGAATATACCCTTTGTTTTACAAGACATATTATTGATCATTCCAGTGTTTACTGGGCTTAAATGCTCTCAATAATACGGCCTTTAGTCAAGTAAATTTGGAATGATTCCACGATGATTAATATACTCCAAACATTTATTACAAATATAGAAATTCCATCTGAATTCTGGATAACGCTTCGGTCGTGGAATCCAGGATTCAATGTAGAACAGTTATATTTATTCCACTGCTATATTTAATTGGATAATTAAATTTCAACCTGTTTCCAAGTTATAATGCTTTAAAGCGCAATTTTATTTTGCGAGGGAAACACTTTTATTTATTTTTATATTTACATAATTCTATTCATCTGCATTATTCAATATTTAATTTTGATATTAGTGTAGAATGTTAATTTCTGGGGAAAATGAATATACTTATTATTTTAATGATAATTTTCAAACAAAAAAATAAGGTAGATATGGAAGAAAAATATGCGTATGCATATACACCCAAATACGTCTATTATAAAATACAAATAGTGAAATTCATGAATTTCCATACCGCTTAAAATTAACGAGGTCAATTGCTCCATAACGTATTTCTGATCACAATAATCGCTGTAGTGCTTCAACAAGCCAAACGACCCTTGATAACTTCAAAAACAATAATAAGACAGGTGACCTCATTGGCAAAATGAGACAATTAATTTTAAACGGGTCTGCAGAATTGAATTTGCAAACTCATTGGCTGTTCCTGGGAAAGGGGGCGTCAGCATGTTGAAATTGCGTTAATAAAAAGAAGTATGTTTGTGGTAGGTTTTGAACTAGAATACTATGTTCCGTGAGTCTGGTATATATGCTTACTCATGATGTTTTTTTGATTAAAATTGTCCTGAGGTTTATAAATTATTTGAGATTAATGTCTTGAATATATAGACATGTAGTGTTCCAAATGTTTAGTGCATGTTGGTTCTGTAGAGACTCTAGAAGATCTCGAAATTGATGAATTTTTCTTTAAAAGAATCACTGCCACAGGTAAAAATTTATTCTGATTTGATTTAATGGAATTTTAACAATAGACACGAGCATGGGTCGACTCAGTAATTAACTTCAGAATTTAATTTGATCTTTAGTTTCACATGAAACGCTTAAATATCGAGTTTGGTAGTAATAAAACAAAAATTAAAAATGCTAGAGAGGTAACCGACAAAAATATATATAAACATATATATTTGAACAGACTTCATATACGTTATCTCCTAGGAAGAATCGATGGACATTAGAACACATTTTTTTTTTGTAAATCACGCCTACAATCACAATAAATAATTTTGCATAACATACTTTCAGTAGTATTGCAGTAATCGAAAAAAATGAACATAATAAATTTTGCTGAGTATACATTTCAAATTTTCATATAAAACTCTAATTAGTACATCATTGGTATTATATGATTTATGTTCTTCTAGGTATTTATATAAAGGAAAAAAACTTTGATTAATGGACATGATTTTGGTATACTACTAGCACTGGCAGGAGAGGGTGGGTATCTTTCTTGCTATCATTTAACCCAGCTGGCTATTGCCCTACATTTCTTCCCATGGTCAAAACACTAAGTTCCTGCGGCATGAATTCTTATAGTCTTAATGATTAGATCTTTCAAATTGGTGTACCCCACTTTCGAATCCCAGACCAGCCAGATCGAATCCTTTGGTGTTCCATTATTCTAACACTTATGTTGTTTCCGAGTATAATGCTCAATGCCCACACATGAAAAAGCCCACCTTCATTTAACTTTTCTCTCTTTCGTCTGCTTTACAAGTTGAAATTTATCATCTGAGGTAAACAATCTCATTCATTCTTCCTTTTTCGTCTTCTGGCCACTTACTGCGCATTAGCACCCTTAAGGGAAATCAGCTATTGAGGTCGTACTCATGTCGCGATTTTCGAAAAATGTCTTCAAATGTTCATCGATCCTACCCAGGAGATGACGAAAATGAGGTTCGTTGAAAATTACATATATATAGATATATATATATATATATATATATATATATATATATATATATATATTTGTCTGTTAACGGTCTAGTGGTCGCAATTTTTGTTTGATCGTTACCAAACTCGATATTTAAACGTTTTATGAAAAAAAAAACAGATGAAGTTCGTAAATGGCTGAAATCGGACCAGTGCGGGGGGGGGTTTAGAGGGGGGGGGGATTTTCTAAAACTCGAAATATCTCGATTACCATACGTCGGATCAAAACAATGTATAGAACCAATCGTATTGCAAATTAAATTTTCTATAAATATTGTTTTATACATTTATTCTCTATCTTGAATATTAACCGAGATATGTGCATTTTTATTGATTGTAACAGACGAAATGAGATCGGCTAAGTTCGGCCGTTTCCGTAACTGTTTGGCTCTCGTGAAATTTCTCTATTTTAAAACTTCAAGTGGGAAATCTGATTAGTTTACGCAGCCCCTGCGAGACGGACTTTTATTTTCTCGTCCCAAACCTCTCTTATCCAGAAATACTCTTCATTTCAGTCAATAATTTCATCCCTAGAAATATTTTTTTATTAAGGCGTTTTCTCCCATTATTTACTCGATAAAATTCCAAAATTCGGCCTGTTATGTTGCTATTTAGTAGGCCTATTTACTCCTGTTCAATCCTCTAGATTCTAACAAGATGTTATCGGAGATAGGTCTTTACCGCCTTCCCTTGTTTATAACCTCCCACATATAAGCTCAGACGGCTTCGTTATCACTCGTAGCTTTTCTTCGTTAATTTTGTTTCCTCTATTGCTTATTTACACCAATTCTAACTACAGCCAACTGCAAAGTTCTATGTTCGTTTTTATTAGCTTCTACATTCTTATCCGGCACTATCATTGACTCAAAACTCCAATATCTACTCATATTTACTGATCCCAGAGGTTTGAAGGTCGTAGACCGTTCAGAAATAAACGCAGAGACCTATCAATGATTAAAAAACGTAGTGCAATCTGTACCTTTCTGAAGCAAATCACTGTATGGGTGTATTACATCTATCTACCATCGATTCTAATAGTTCTACAAGAGGTTATTAAAAAGTCAGTTCTATTTTTTTTAAATTTCTGAATTGTCTTGCACTCGACTCAAGCGTATCTGACCATTCAACTAATTTGATAGAGCTACATGGATAAAAAAATGGAGATCACGAAGAGTAAAAGGTGATTTGGTATCAGGAGGTATAAGTATGCCTTAATCAGACACTAAAACGGAGAAGTGTCTAGTGGAATAAGCCTAGGCAAGGGCGTCGATGAATGTAAAATTCATTAAAAGGGTCCTAACGGAGATAGCTACGTGAAAGACAAGACAAACCAGTTTAGGCATTCATAAATACCATATAAACAAGACATACGACTAAAAGGGATAAGAATTTGAACTATGATTTGCCAGATTAAGCGGCAGGCCGGAAAGGTCTGGTCTGAGGACGACACAACTCTACAATGATAGAACAAGGAAAAGGGAGGTTGGTTGTTGTTCTGAAATAATGTCAACTTGGGGTTCATACTCAAGCGTATATCCAGTGATGGTGACTAAGGTAGAGTTGCGGCCTTAGATTGAGGATGAAACTAAAACTGATGAGGTGTACTCAGCAAAAGAACTACTCCAATTATCTCCGCAGATAAAACCTTTATGTTTCAGTGTCCAATCTGCCACCTGTTCTACAATAGTGATATTTTGTCTAATATTAGTACAGCAACTGCTATACTTTTTGCCATATTTCCTTCCATACTTTATATTTACTTCCATCTCAAAAGTAGGTTGGAAATTTGGTGTTCCCAGACACACCAACTCTGGAACTATCCACCCTAGTGATGGTAGTTTAAATTTTCTCTAGCTACAGACATCATGCGTCACTGATTGAGCCATTAAATTTGTTTTGGGCTGAGAAGGAAGAACCTCAATGTTACCTATACTCTCTTGAAAAATCTTTTTTTTTGTGAATCCTACTTTAAGGAAATTTCTTGTATCGTCTGTCAGGGTGGCAATTACCTTTTCTCTCGAAAGATTCAATTTTAAACTCAAAAGTGAATAAATCCAGATTCATGATGCAAGGGACATACAAAAAATGAAAAAAGAATTCCATAATGTATGTCGTTTCAAAGGGCATTCTTTACACTGGACAATGGACCCATCATCCAGGCGGTCTTGTTTGTTTTAACTTTTTTCTTGTGTTTTTGTACGTACCTGTTTCAGATGTTCAGTCCTATATCTGTTTTATCAGAAGACCAGATTTATAAGTGTTCATTTGAGGCTGAATGGTGTGGTATGTTTTTGGCAAGGCTTTGCTTTGCACAATATTTTGACATTTACACGTCCCAGTGTTTAGGGTTATACCCGCAGTTGCTGTGAATTTTTAAATAATACAATTATTTTTTTATGTAAGACTTCACTGTCCTCCGTATTGTCATATTTCCCGTCTCCTGTGCATTATGCATAGCTTTGAATTATTAAGGTCAAAATATTAACATAGATTTGAATTAATTTTTCCAGATGAGGTACCTGGTAGTTCATATTGGAATGAATTGATGAGCATATCAATATTTATACGCAAATTACATACATTGTTCCCGAAAAAAAATTATAAAACAAATGTTCCTCTTAATAACAAAGTAAACAGCTTTTGTTATGTGCACTTTTATCGGTAAAACAAATATACTCGTACAACGAAATATCGGGAATTTTTATTTCAGGCCTACCTTACATCCCCCACTCCAAGCTATATTTTAATAAAGCTTATAATCATGGAAGAATTAATGGTAATTGACATACCGAGTTTTGTTAAGTTCGGTTCAATTGTTAGTGCCCAATAAAATTGTTGGCTCACGCTAAAGTTTTAGTGTTTAGTGTATCTCGTTTATACATTGTTATAATACAAAAGTGAATATCACAAAAGTTACTTCAAATAAAAAAATAAACTACTTTTGTCATGCGCATATTTGCAGAAAAACGAACAGAAAACGAAATACCGCTATTTTAAAATTCAGGCCTCCCTTATAACCCCCACTCCTGCCCGTCCCTGGAACTGTTGGTATGGCTTATTATAATGAAGGCGTTATTGCTAATAAACATACCGAGTTTTATTTAGTTCGGTTGAGTCTTTTGTGCCAAATAAAATTGTTCACTTCTGCTATAGGTTTTAGTGTATATCTCGTTTATAATTCGGTATACGAAAAAAGTGTATATAACAAAAGTTACTGTAAATAACAAAGTAAACAACTTTTGTTATGTTCATATTTGCCGAAAAACCAATAGGAAACGAAATAGTGTTATTTTTCATTTCAGGCTTCCCTTATAACCACCACTCCTGTTCTTACTTAGAAATTTTAATATATCTTATAATCAAGGAGGTTTTAAAAATAAATTTCGTACGGAGTTCGTTGAGCTCGGTTGAGTTTTATGCCCTTTTAAATTGTTGACTCTCGTTTTAGTTTATAGTATATATCTCGTTTTAACTTTGTTATACGACAAATGTTTATACGATGAATGTTACTCTAAATAACAAATAAACAACTTTTGTTATGTGCATATTTGCCTATTTTTAATTTCAGGCTTCCCTTATAACCCCCACTCCTGTTCGTCTCAGGGAATATTAATATAGCCTAAAGTCTAAGTTGGGTTAGTAGTAATATACATACCAAGTTTCATAAAATTCGGTTTAGCCGTTTATGCGTAAAAGGTAACTAACAAACAAACATACACGGAAGAAACAAATTGCAGATATGGTGTCTATGACATGTGAAATGAAAAAGTATCGTGAAATTTTGAAAAAAAAAATCAATGTACAGAGAGACGTTATATTATATATATATATAAACTGCTCAAAAATGAATAGGGATATTGGTTGTTTTTTCTTATCCTATTAATTTTAATTAAATCGACCTTTATTAAATAACTTTTTTATGGGGGGAAAAAGACAATAATTTCTATTAAATATTAATGATATTTATAATTTAAAAAAAAAAATGCTAGGCCCCATAAATACCACAAAACCTACCAATATCCCTATTCATTTTTGAGCAGTTTATATAGATTTAGTCATATGTCGATGGTATTAATTCCATTCTTACTTCTGTCCTTACTAATGTAACTTATTGCACTGCTTCTGGGTAGCATACTGCCCGTAGGCTTCAACACCTTGCATCTGATCAGGATTATAACTTCTACCTATATCCTCGAGACCCGCTCCAGTCGTTTGCCCTCGATGGAGGCGGAGAAGGGTGCACCATGCCAGAGGCCTTCACCATGTATGGATTTTCTGAGGCCCTTTTCCTAGAGTAAGCGGCTGAATTTTGATTCCATTAAGAATATCAGTTTTTTCCTGACTACTAGCACCAAAAAAAAGCGTGACTCCTTTAAAACCAATTTCCATTCCTTGACCTCTGAGCATATGGTACCCACTCATTTCATTATGGTTTTACATTAGATTTATTATCCGCTATACCACTTTAACATCTTCAGGGCTTCCCGAATATTTCTGCCTAATCTGGTCTACCATTGACGAAGCTGATTGTAGCTGATAGAGACAACCCAGATGACATCGTGTAAAGAAATTTGCTCGATCTTCTGGTGGAGTTTTCTCTTGATTGCACACGAACAGCTGAAGGCTCCTACTGTTTATTTCATAACCCATGCAATGCATACATAGACCTCATGCCTCAATTTTTTTTTTTTATCTGTTTACCTAAAGAGAAATTTTCCTTTTCGTTTGGTTTGTGAAGTCTCAACATACCTGCTTGCTGCCTCAATTTGTCAAGCCCGAAATTCTGTTTACCCAGTCACGCATAACCTAATCATTACTGCTTTAAATTAGACATCCAAATTTCACATTTCAGCTGAATAAAGAAAGCGCTTCCCACTGTCTGTCTGCATTCAGGGCTGCTCAGAGGTCCCACCATCCTTTTTGGCGATGTTGATTTTTTTAGGTGCCAATAGACGCTAATCCTTTTTGTGTATTCTGTTTTCAGCCATTCTTTCCAAAAATCACATTTGCTTGGTCCACTTCTGCCTTGGTCATTCAGAGATTTCTCAGAATCACATCAACTATAACTCTCCAGAATTTCATCTGCTTGACAAGTCGTCACCACACCATTAATCAGTGTCTCACTGGTTTCAGGGCTCATTCAACTTTCCCTTGGTGATCTCTCTCCCAATCAAATCAATCCTTTACCGCGTGAAATCGGGAGCCCCCGTTCGTCGAATGGATTTGAGAAAATTCCTGCACGCTTAACTTTGAAAAGGTTCCCTGCATTGGCTGTTAATCTAAAATCGTCCAAATGATCTCTACTCTCTACTAGCTCATAAAACAAATTGTTCCAGTATTCCCGGGTTCTGATTGCATTGTTCACCGAGCAACTGTTAAGACTTCTTCAAGTGTATATGATTGTCCTTCCGCCAAGACATATAGTTTCATTGAGTTGAGATATTTCCTCCTGATCTAGGATTTATTTTTAGTAAGTTTGTCTGTTTTCATCATCCAGTATCAACATTATAACTACTGTGTTGAATTTCTCTTGTTTCTCAACATTCTTGTGTTAGACTTGCAATTTCTCAATTCCATATTCAATTCCCTTTATTTGTTTTCTGTTTAGCTTCTGTAACTTTCAAGTATTTAGCAGGGTCTTCCAAATATCGGAAGAACCTTTAATTAGGTTAGATTACGCTCTTGGCCAAGCTCTTTCAGTCGATTGTAACGCACAGTACGGAAGGATGAGACAGACATTGGCTCCTTTCGTTCCTTGTAGTTCTCACTTTAACTCTTAACGGCACCCTGGGTTGTTATATTGATTTAATTAAGTTTGACATTTATTTTATCGATAATCCCATCCGCGTTGAACGTCGGTTTACAATGGCCACAAGAAGGAGTGAGTTCACAATTTGATTCCCTTTTCACTTTACAGATTTTGGATTTATGTGTTGTGAATATATTTTTTTTTCCTTTCATGCGAACTACAGTGATTTGGTTCAAAGTAAACATTAGAAATCGTGGTCCTTCCCTACTTGACTTCATTTTCTCCTCCCCTATGAGTTTACTTTACAAAATATTTAATGTGTTCTCTCGGTAGAGGAACTCTGGAGCTCACGGCCCTAATTTGAATACTTGGCACGTGAAATATATATAGATATTTTTTTTCTTCTGTCCTCCATGTTATTCTCCCAAGTAATTTCGTTGTTTTGATTTTTGGTCCTTCGAACATGCTTCTCATTTAATTAGCATCTAAGAAACTTTGTCTTTACGAGGTTAAACTCGGATCGTTTAAGGAAGATAATGTTAAGAATATATGGGCTAAAATATCCGACAAAATCCAAATCGTGTTCTGTTCCCCCACTACTCCCTACCCCCTTAGCTCATCTAGATTCGCATTCGCTCCAGTGCTGTCCGGGCTTCTTAAAGCTGAATATTCCCTCGGCTTGCGATCTTTTTGTGTTGTCCTTTCAAGTTTCAAGTCCTGCCCAACTCGATGGCGTGTAAGAAGCCTATTTTGGTACCATCATGCCACCACTTATTAGCAGGTTTCCGTTAAGGGAAATCAGGTATTGAATTTGTCCTGATAACGCGATTTTCGAAATATTTCTTCAAATGTACATCAACTCTATCTAGTAGATGATGAAAATGAGGTCCGTTCAAAATTATATATATATATATATATATATATATATATATATACAAACATACATATGTGTGTGTGTGTGTGTGTGTGTCTGTTAACGCTCGAGTGGTCGCAATTTTTGTTTAATCGTTACCAAACACGGTAGTTAGTCGTTGAAAGGAAAGTCCAAGGTCGTTAATGGCTGAAATCGGACCAGTGGGAGAAGGGGTTTAAAGGGGGAATTCCTAAAATTCCAAATATCTCCGTTATTATGCGTCGGATCGAATAATTGTATAGAACCTGTCTTATTGCAAATGTAATGTTCGATAAATGTTGTTATTTACGTTTTTGCTCTATCTCGATTATTAACCGAAAAATATGCATTTTTTTTTAGTTTTCGGTCTTCAGTAAACTCCCTACTCCTACTCATGTCATATTGACAGTAAGGTGTTATATTATGAAGCATATTATTTGAAACCTAAATACCAAATATTGTTCTCATTGAACTTTTACTGTTCGAGATAAATGCAAATACGTGACACACATGGGAAATCTGCTTAGTTTACGTAGCTCCTGCGTGACGGTCTTTTTTTTTCACATTAGTAAAAACTCTTTTGGTTATTCTAGGAAAAAGTTCGTTTTTCTCGTATCTCTTTCCTTACTGACATTTTATAGAAGAAGTTCACCTAACCAGGTAAACATTTTTTTGTCCCTCCTCTTCTTCAGTCCAATCTCTCTGGGTCTGTTTAGATTAAATCTCTAATGTTAAATTATTTTAATTTCAATTTTCCCTTTCTTTCTCTTGCCTAAGAGGCCTTTGAAGGGCGCTTGGTGTATTTAAAAAGATAATGGTTGAGAGATGAAGATAATGACTACGATGTTATTCAGTATTCGAGCTAACCGCATATTTTAATTTCATAGTATGCCTATATTGTTAGAAACTTAGTCCTTATCACCCCCCTCAAAAAAAGAAAAAAAAAATTAATTGTACACATTGTGTCATAGCCTTCTCTCTCCATCTCTGGGGACTCATGCAGAAGTTAGATTTGTTTCAATTTCCAGCAGGGGATAGGAAAGAGTAAACATGTAAGCTCAATCAATAACCTGCCAACAAGAGAAAACATGATGAACGTCCTTGGAGTGTGTTCTTTTTACTTCTTTCTTCAAAATAAAGGAAGTATAGTATTTGAGAAAATTTTAGGTTCACATTTGAATAGAATTTTCCGTTTTGTCCCTCCTTGGGCCCATTTTGACTAGTTTCGGCGTGACCCAAAATTGGCTAGCCTTAGAATGTTAAATTTGTTGTGCCGTCTGGTTGTGCAAGCCTTCTTTTGTTCGAAGGGGATGCGGGTTTTGGGAAGGGCGAAAAAAATAATTACAAATTTCTTCTTATGTATTAGAGATCCAAAAAACTTATGTTGGATGTTTTTTGTTTGCCATAAAAAGATCAATAAATATTGTTGTATGACATTTTTTGATCCAATTCATTGAAACTGAGATATAGTATATCACTTTCAAATGAAACGCAACAAATTTTTTTTTTTTAATTTAATTTAATAGGAGTACAAGGAAGTAATGTGGTGCTCACATCACATTTTTTTTAAAGAGTATAGGCTCCGATATGATTTGAAAAAAACCGAATGAAAATAAATAAATGGCTTTGGAATAATTTTACATCAGATATAATACGATATAATGCAAGTCATTATCGGTCTACTTTGATTTCGAAATATAATGTATAATTTGAAGGGAACCAAATTTTCACCTTATTTTTTATGTAGTTTACTTCTGATTATAGATTAAAATCTCCTTTATATAATGTTTTACCTCCGTTGTTCATGTTTACACAAATACTATAAAAAATTACACCTGAATTTTATAATACTATTTTTAAGTTTTTGTATTGCACCTGAAAAGGCTTAGTAAAAGTATTTGCTATTATTCAGTTTATGACCAATTATATGGTAATTTGATGTAGCGCTCAATGTACTGATTATTTAGGCATGATTAATAATTTTGTTACTGATTTTCTAATCTCCAATATTTTATTATATTCATATTTTTCTTGTATCTGAACATTTTTTAAATACTTATAAATCACTATTAATATCACAAGTATTTATTAATAATTTTTTATTTTCATTTTTAACAGCTGTTGTAGATGCATAATGAATATGCATAATAAGTCATGTAAATCTGAATGATAAAACATATTGGGTGAATCTAGGTAGATGATGTTTAAAATCTAAATATGTGTTATTACCGAATTAGGCAGATTTGTTAAACATATTTTTGTGTTAATACTATTTTTTAGCACTTGAACACAATTTTAGGGAACTTTAATTATTTTATTGAATTATTTTAGATAAAAAAATGATACAATCAAGGATCACTATTTTCATTCAAAATTTTTAAATACGTTGGTTAAAGTGAATGTATTTTAAGATAGTCCTTAGAAACAATATTTAGTAGTTATGACAAGCTTTAATTAGATATTTATAATCTGTAAAATACCATGAATTCCTAAATAATTCTCACTACTGGACCATATCAACCAAATTATGACCTCTTAAAAACGGATATGAAGAGTTACTGTAGTTAAAGCATTTCGTGCTACAATAGGAAATTCTCGACAGGTTATTATGTTGTTGTGTGATTGTAAACGCTGTCATTTACTCAGCCCCATAACGAACCTTAGTTTATTTCTAATTTTCATAACTCTACACATTCTAGAAATTTTTCACGATTACAGTCCAACCAGATTTTAATTTTGAGCTGTCTCTTTCTCCTGCAGCTCTAGAACTCGTAACTGTGTAAATCTTGTTTAATAATTCTCCTCTTGCTTTTTCTGGTGTGCCAATTGTTCGTAAGTAAACCCTAAAAACTATTATCAAATTTTTGAAAGAATGGTATGATAAGCTTTCTGCGTATCTCTGTGTGGGTATATTACAATAGCCCATTTTTGTTGCAAAACTTCCAGATCTGACAGGCTATCTCATTCTCAGTTTTTAAAGGTAGTTGAATACATCAATTTATATCAATATGCCGGACGCCACATTCGCCAACTTTTTCGAACAAAATTAGAGCGTTCATCCAGTCAGTCCTGAGTGAGTTGACAGTCAAGGCTCCTATGATCAAAACTATCATTGATTTTCTCACAACCCGAGCTGTTTAGAAGGTGACGTTAAGCGCAATTGTTTCTACCCTGAATGCAATACACTCTCCTTCACTTCATGATTCAAATGCGATAAGTGATTCTTCATATCGTTTTGTGCCCCCCTTTATTCAGTTTTCGCTTGGATGGCCTTCAAGATTGTATAAAAAATCAGAAAAAAAAACAGAAGAACCTCTCCAGGCTACTCCCTGTACAGAAGACTGCTCGTGGTGAACTTCACGCCACTAACTTTCATTGCAGATCAGATGTTGTGTATGTAATGGACTGTAAATTATGACGATAATGACAGGCTGGCCCGGAGAAATAGGATATAACTTGTGCCTGCTTGGGATATGGTGAATAGGTACTCACGCCATTCATTAGCTGCGACCTGCCAGCTGCGATTCAAACGTCTAGCTGGTCACCTGCTTCGATACTTGGCGTCTAACAGCCATGGTTTCAGCAACACGTACGAGTCCGTCCACTCCATTCAGAAGAGCAGCTTTAAGTATGTTAAGCGTTAGCCAGGTAGGAGAGTCACAATCTCCAGAGGTACCAAAATCTCCAGTACTCAGAGGCGCAAGTACCAAACACCAGATGAACAAGACAAGGGTGGTCCTTATCCAATTTCTCAGCTTAAATATACCTTTTCTCCCACCTCACCTTCCATGTAATTATTTTTTAGTTGTAGACAGTTCAGTACTCCAGTTTTTATTCTATTTCTGACTTAAACTTATTTCAACCAAATTTAACTACTTCATTTATTTCCTCCCTCCTCAAGAGTAGACGTCAGCCACTAATTATGGTGGAAAATTTCTGCCCCCTATCAGCTTCTCCTATTACGTCACTGAGTAATCTGCCTTTGTAATGCAATTCTAAATCTTCAGATCAAACCGCATTTTCTATCTTCAACCCAAGAACGACTTCTGCCAGTAGCGAAGCGCCGAAACGAAATCAGTTCCTTCGTCCTTGGCTGCTCATGATTGGTCATTTCTTACTATAACGCCTCTTGTTCATTCGTATTTATCTAGCTCATGAATGTTTGAAGCTATATGACAAACCTCCCACTCCAGGTTCTCCATTGACTTTTGTGGTCTCTACCAGTTTAAACGCATAAATAACTTCAACTCTGCGTCTCCCAAGGCAGCCAAATCTGAATCAAGTATAACCACACAGCATGTATTCCCTGTAGAAGCGGTCTAATCCCTTTCATATCCTCTCTTAGGCACTTATCTGATCTATTTTTGCATGAGTTCCTTTTTAGTCTTTATAATTCCCTAACTAAAGTGGCATAAAGCACTTCAACAACGGGCTAATCTTGCACTACTATCTTCATTATCATTTACTAATACTTCCAAATTTATGAGTACAATTTTTTCATCAGTAGCATTCTAGTTCTAGAGCCTCTCCATCGGTTTCTGTGTCATACGCGACTAAAATATCAGCTATTCTATGTCAAATTATCACTGTCATTTGCTGTTGCCTACGACTACCAATCCGTTTGAAGGTTGGTAGTGTTCACCCTATTTCACTCGAGCGGAAGAAATCGGCATTTCGAGGCTAATCATCACAGACTCTTCAGATCCATCGCACTTCCTTGTTGGGTGGTTTATGGCTAATCTGACTCAAGAGGATGTCTGGGCCTTTACTTGAAGTTGGTACCAAATGTAGGTGGTTTCGTCACAGTTCACGATACTAATCAACCTCCACTCTCACAGCATTAGATCGTATTAGCAAAGTAAACTTTGCCACAGGTAGGTTAGTACGACGCCCCAACGTAAATGAATTAAATCGGAAAGAAATGTTGGACTTACTGAAACGACTCTAACGGAAAAGGTGAACACTATTAGAAATTCATCAAAATGAACCCAGGACCAATGATATAAAGTATCCTAACAAAAAAAAAGATAAACCCGACATCCTCACGGGAATAATGGTCAAGGACAGACAGACCTGCAACGGCATTCAAACGAGCATAATGCATCTCTAAAATACTGAAAGACGCAGTAAACCTGAGCCAAATATTCGCCTTCAATGAAATTGATATAGCAAAGAAAAAACTAAATGGAGTACACATTACTGAGTGAAAACGTCTAATCCTTTTTCAATTCAAGTGTCTCTATTCTCCTGTCCCTTTGCAAGAAACCATAGAGATCCTATTGTACGGGATACAGATGGATACAACAGCGAATATATCCAAGAAAATTTTCTTACTATTACTGAGTTGACGAAAACCGTGTTGATCTAAAATTACATTCCCATAAACAATGAATTATGTAGAACATTTGAGGGATGTTGAATGGGAAATCAACATTATCAATAATATCATAAATATTCCTATAACACTATGAAGACTTTCACATTCCACAATTCATTGAGAAGCCCTAAACCATATGTGGGCAACCACCGGCTCGCGGTAAGGTTAGATCCGGGCCGCGAGATATTTTGAAAACCCAATTAAACAAAAATATTACACAACTTGCTCCAAATTAGGAAGATGAGGAGAGATTTGTGCGTTTGACAGTACTTAAAAATGCGAACAGTTCTTTTCTATGATGAAAGTTAATAAATCAAAACTTCGTACAAGGCTGGCTAAATAAACGATAAATTGGAAAATTCTTTTCGTCTTTGTATCAGTGGAATTAATCCAAACATCGATGGATTAGTTTCCCAAATTCAAGCTCAAGTGTCGCTATTTCACTTTCGTTGTTTGTAATAATTCCAAATTTCGCGATTTAATTATAATGTTGAACCTATTTTTTTTTCATTTCATTTTGTTATTTTAATAAATTGTATTATAATTACATTGTCGTAAAATTTCATGTCTGATACCTATCGTTAAAACTTATGAACACTACTTTAAAATGCACTACATTTAAAAGCGGCCCGCGAACGTATTTGCACACTAAAGTTTGGCCCGCAACATGCCAAACGTTGCCCATACCTGCCCAAAACAATGCATTATATTAGATTTGTATCGACAACAAGTTTTGTATCGCGAAGTCTGAAACTATAAAACATATATTAAAAAACCTAGACAGAGTACATCCAAGTATTGAATTCTTGACTTTTTATTCTCTTGATCTCATAATGAGCAAAAAAAAAAAAAAGAACCAACAGGAAACCACGTAACACGTACGCTCACACACACACATTTTTAATTATATATATAATTATATATATATATTTAATTTTATATATTTATATATATATATATATATATGTATATATATTTCACATATATATTTCATAATATATATATATTTCACAACAACGATAACAAAGGACATTTAGTTGACAATTACTCAAGAAGATTTACAGCAATAAGAAAAACAATTCAGTCATATCAACCAAAACTGTTTATGTTTTTACATTTTCAGAGCCAGAAATATATTAATACTCTCTAATATTCTTCAGAGAAATTGATTCCAGGCAATTAAATGATAATAAAATACTGAGGCAGTGCCTCGCAAATAACATTGAAAAAAAGGAAAGATATCATATGATATGGTATGTTATCTCATGTAAAAACTCGAGAAGTGATACACTTAGATTAAACAAAGGAAACTCCACCATACTCCAGAGAAAGGAAACTCCAGTTCCGCCAATAAAAACAGATAAAAGCTCATAATTGGTACATAGACACTCAAAAGGATGCATGAAAGACATTATAGAAAATCTGGAAATAAACTAGCCAATCCTGGACTCGAAAGGCTTAAAGATTGTGCCCTGACTTCCTGGGCAAATGTCCAGGTGCACTCAACAATTATCCAGTAACGACGGTCTGCGCCGACAGATTTAACAACAAATTATTTTACATAGACCAAGTAGACACCGGTCGAACAAACGGAAGCAAATTCCATCTAGTTATAGTCAACCTAATCCACAATGTCCACAAACTATATAATAGGAGGCCATGATTTCTGGGTATTGATGCTTCCTCTCCAAGCTGTAATTAAACTATCAAGTTCGCATCGGTAATTACTGACATATACTATTATAGACAATTAGAACCGAGATTAATTAGTGAAAAGGAAGGGGTCGAATACACCAAACTATTACTCTCATATGTCTTTTATCAGGTTTCCAGTCAAATATCTAACTGTAATTCATAAAATACACAAGTTCTAAACTGTGATGAAACCGATAAAATGGAATATAAAATTTAATTAGAATACATAAAGCAATGCAACATCAATTTACAACTAATGATACATAGAAAATCACTAGTCAAATACTGACAAAAGGGAGATATTTATTGGCATTCAAAACAATTATAAAGAACATTTGTACACATATATATTAACTGAGATTAATGTTACTATGTAAAACTACTATATGCGATTTGAAAAAAACTGAGAATGTAAGGACACAAAATATAATTGTAGAACACGCCAGCTATAAAAATATAATTAGATAAAAAATATTTAGACTAAGAATAGAATATGCCCAGATGAATGTAACAATCAATATCGTTATAGTTTCTTATTTTAATCATTCGAGGTTATACTAATATTTAACGTCACTAAATATTCAATTCACTTTTTTTTCTTTTTTTACGGAAAAATTGTTTGATTGGACATTCATGACCAACTAGGACAGTATCCGATCAACTAACCCACAATTGACGTGAACTAATAAGAATTACCTCTACTGAGCTTAAACACTTTATTTTTATGAATGGCGTGAACGGAATATAGTATATATATATATATATATATATATATATATATATATATATATATATATATATAGATACCCAGATTTGTACCTTGGTCTACTCAAACAATTTTAAACTAATTTAAACAAATATTACAAAAGATATATTTACTGACGTTTATTATGTTCACGGTGTCCATACAAATAATGAGTCATCGCTAATTATTTTTAATTCATTTACAATCAATAATAACTAGAAAGGGAGTTTAGCATGAGTATGGTACACAAATTTATCTATCAACGTAACATTTAATATATGCATATATATATATATATATATATATATATATATATATATATACTAGCTAAAGTACCCGGCTTCGCTCGGGAAATCATTAGAGGCTGAATATTGAGGGTAATTTTATAGCAAAACATCCATGTGTACAATTATACTTCCCGTCTGGGGGTATAATTCTTCCAAAAGGGTAACTATGGGGACTTATAGAATAGAATTTTTAATTAAAAAGAGTAAATGAAAATGAGTTCCCAATCAATCCCTCTCTACTGTTCGACACACCGTGAATAATTCAAATCATAATCGTGAATAGAATTTATTATAATTAAATACTATCTATTATGCACATATTTTCTGTCAAATCCACCTGGAGCACACATAGTTTAGAAATAGTCAGTTGTAAGTAGAAAGAAATTCCAATAGTTCCATCATTTAACAGGAAATAAGTTAACACAATTAACTGTGTGGGCCTCCGTGCAACTTCCTTTTCCGCTTGAGGGTTGCCAAGCAGAGATTTATAACCTCACTAATCTGAATTGTGCATGGAACTACTATATAAGTCTAAAAAACATAACATTATTACGCCTATATAAAATAGACATAATTTGTACTAAGACGATTGATTACTCTCGCTATAGTTTTAGCGTATATCTCTTTTATACTTTGTTAAACGAAAAAAGTGTGTATAATAAAAGTTATTTTAAATAACAAACTAAAAACCTTCTGTAATGTGCATGAATAATAGGCTTTTGCACCGAATAAAACTGTCGACTTCCGCTATAGGTTTTAGCGTATATCTCGTTTATATTTTTTTATATGACAAAAATGTATATAATAAAAGTTACTATAAATAGCTCAATGAACAACTTTTGTTACTCGCATCAGTTGAAATACCAGTGGGAAACGGAATATCGCAATTTTTCATTTCAGGCCTCCCTTATAACCCCCACTCCCGTTTGGACCTAAAAATTTTAATATAGCTTATAATCATGGAAGAATTAATGCTAATTCACATACCGAGTTTTGTTAAGTTCGGTTCAATCGTTAGTGCTCAACAAAATTGTTGGCTCCCGCTTTAGTTTTTAGTGTATAACTCGTTTATAATATGTTATACGACAAAAGTGAATATAACAAAAGTTACAATAAATAATAAAATAAACAGCTTTTGTCATGTGTGTATTTGTCGAAAAAACCAATAGAAAACAGAATACCGCTATATTTAATTTCAGACCTCCCTTACAACCCCCACTCCCGTCCGTCTCTAGAAATGTTGGTATGGCTTATCATAATGAAGGCGTTAGTGCTAATACACATACCTCGTTTTATTTAATTCGGTTGAGTCTGTTGTGCCAAACAAAATGGTTGACTCCCGCTATCATTTTTAGTGCTTATCTCGTTTATACTTTGTTATACGACAAAAGTGTATATAACAAAATTTACTCCAAATAACAAAATTAACAACTTTTGTTATGTGCATAATTGCCGAAAAAACAATATGAAACGTAATATCGCTATTTTTAATTTCAGGCTTCCCTTATAACCCCCACTCCTGTTCCTCTCAGAAAAGATTAATATAGCCTAAAGTTTAAGTTGGCTTAGTATTAATATACATACCAAGTTTCATAAAATTCGGTTAAGCCGTTTATGCGTGAAAAGGTATCAAACAAACAAATAAACAAACATACAGACACGAAAGAAACAAAATGCAGTTATGGTGTCTATGACATGTGAAACGAAAAGTTATCGTGAAATTTCGCGAAAAAAATCAATGTACAGACAGAAGTTACAATTTTATACATATACATATACATATATATATATATATATATATATATATATATATATATATATATATGTGTGTGTGTGTGTGTGTGTGTGTGTGTGTGTGTGTGTGTGTGTGTGTGTGTCTGTGTGTGTGTGTGTGTGTGTGTGTGTGTTTATTACAGTGTGATGTATGTTATTTTACTTACCAAGAAATTCGTCTATGATTGCATTTAGGGTTGCTCACAGTGACATACAGAAAATATCACTATAGTAGAGTCTAACCAATACATGATTATAATATTTTTTAACATTAATAACAAAGTAATCATATTAGGTAATATTTACTTCCCTAAAGACTGTGATTTGTTTTGCAAAACTATCATTATTTAATGTCTAACGTTATATGTAGCACCCCCGAATGCTATATAATCATATACGGTGATTTTAATAGACCAATAGGATTCTTGAATAGTTTGCATAATAATATATTCGGAAATACTAGTTTATACAATAAGAGGATAGTTGCATCGTGATAACGTTAACCGGCGACTGAAACAAGTAGTCTAGACAGTGGAGTCACTTGGACATTTGGTTTGCAACGAGCGATGTCCCTCTGATAGTCCACCTATATTTCGAGAAAAGATAAAAGCACTATCGATTTAATATGGATAAATGAAAACAGTCTAGCGATACAAGAAATGAAGGTTTCCAACTTCGTCATTTTAGCAGATTTCCCTTAAGGTAAATCAGCTATTTTATCTGACCATCTTGCTTGTAACGTTCAAATTAATTTTCCTTCTTCCAATTATGAACATCCACCAAAACAATACCCGAAATTCTTGAATATCCGAAAAAAATTCTAGCTTCCCGAAACAACTTACTTAATTCAAGCGGAATTTATTTTCACTCGGGCAATAATGACGACTTATATAATAACTTCATTGAGCCCCGGAATGAATCTTTAATAAAGTCTGGCTAAATGGTGAGTAAAAAGAACTCCATAATAAAATCACATGTCATCAAATATAAATGGAACGACTTCGAAGATCGCCAGTTGAAAACAACTTTAAGAAAAAAATACAGAATAATGGTCAGGAATAACTACTCTAAAAATGCATTACAATATTACATGTCTGCTAAATTTTACTACAGAAAAGTTATACAAGGTAAAAAGGTCGTGTACCGATCCAATATAATAAAGAAGTTGCAAGATGTAAAAAATAGTAGTCAATTTTGGAAAGTAATACGGATCGTGCAACTTAACGAAATAGATATTAATATGTGGGCGAAATACTACAAACTCTATATGTACAAAACTGATTATGGATACACAATTCTTTTCTCTGACTCCCCCGTATTAAGATTCACCGTTTTTGTTGGAAAAGCTCCAACTCTTTATAAAGAAAAGTAAAAACAATAAATCCCTAGGTCATCATAAAATAATATATGAGGCCTTTAAGAATCTATCCCCAGAGTGGGAATATTATTTATTAAACCTGTTCAATAACATTGTAGAAACTGAAAAACCTCCTCGATATTGGTCAAAATCGAAACTAATATTGTTACATAAGAAAGGAAACAAAAACGATTTTGCAACTACCGGAGGATTTCTTTGTTAAACAATATAACAAAATGGTTTACTAGCATTTAAGTCCACAGATTACAGGTCTGAATGGAAAGTGAGAACCTGATTCCAGAAGAACAGGCAGGATTTCGTGTAGGAAGAGGTCTACAGAACAAATTTTCAGGTTCAAGTCGCTTATCAGTACCCGTATAAATCTTATGGCAAAGGACAGTTATGTATATGTTACATTTATAAACTTCAAAAAAAAAAAACTTATGATTCAATAAACCATGAGCTCCGGTGGCATAAGTTATATCATTTTGGCATCAGTGGGAAAATCATACGACTAATAAAGGCTCTGTACGATGCGGCAACTGTTCAAAATAAAATCGGTAATGAATTATCAGAGGAAATAGATGTAAGTTCTCGTCTTGTGCAAAGGGAAAGCTTAAGCCCAACCTTATTTATTATATTCATAACCGACATTATCGTTTTTAGCAGATTTCCCTCAAGGGAAATCAGTTATTGAGGTCGTACTCATGACGCGAGTTTCGAAAAATTTCTTCAAATGTCCATCGATCCTACCCAGGAGATGACGAAAATGAGGTCCGTTCAAAATTATATATATATATATATATATATATATATATATATATATATATATATATATTTGTCTGTTAACGCTCTAGAGGCCGCAATTTTCGTTTGATCGTTACCAAACTCGATATTTAAGCGTTTTATGCAAAAATAAAGATCAAGTTCTTTAATGGCTGAAATCGGACCAGTGGGAGGGGGGGGGGTTTAGAGGGTATGATTTTCTAAAAGTTGAAAAATTTCCGTTACTATACGACGGATCGAAAAATTGTATAGAATAAATCTTATTGCAAATTAAATTGACTATAAATAATGTTATATACATGTATTCTGTATCTTGAATATTAACCGAGATATTGGCATTTTTCTGTTTTCAACTTCTGAGATGAGATCGGCCAACTTCGGGTCTAGTCGTGAGTTTCCGTCAAGAGCTAGTTCGGGCCGTTCCCGTAACTGTTTGACTCTCTATTCTGAAATTTCTCTATTGTAAAACTTCACGTGGGAAATTTGCTTAGTTTACGCAGCCCCTGCGTGACGGACTTTTTTTTTTCATTTCTAACGGTGCTACCGGCATTAAGCTCGACAGTATTATTGAGGTAATAATGCTACTCCTGGCAGACTATATTGTATTTCTCAGTGACTCATGGCATAGGAACTAAAACTATTAGAAACACATTGCTCCCAAAATGCATTAATATTAAACCCTGAGAAGTCAAAAGTCCTTGTTTTTACAAGCCACCAAAAATGAAGAAATTAAAACCATTATATTATAATGACAAACAGTTTGAATATACAAAAACAAACACATGTTTAGGAGCACCATTCCCATCTTCAGGAAAATTCAATAAAGTAGTAGAACACTTTATTCGGAGGTCTCAGGTTGCAGGTGCCAAGGTCAGAGAGATTCTTAGAAGAGCCAAGAGCGATGCTTGGCAAACAAAAATATCACTGTTTGAATCGATGGTTACTTCAACACTTATCTATGCCGCAGAAATTTGGAGTCCGAAATATTTAGGTGCTATTGAGGTGGCACAAACTACATTTTTTAAGTATTTGCAATTCTAGCCAAGATGTACTCCTGATTATATAGTCAGACTGGAATCAGGCCGTTGCCTGGTAGCTATTCTTGTTTTAAAGAAAATAATTAATTTTTGTATAATAATATTATACCTCACAGAACATCGGTTTCCACGCACGTGCTTTGGAAAATTGTATTTTGTGGATAGTAGAGAGCTAGATGAATTTAGCTGGGTACTCAAATTAAAATATTTGCAGCATCAAATCTTGTACAGGAATATTTTACCAATCTTTCAAACCCTCAACTACTAGTTGCTAATAAAAATAATATAATAGTAAAAGCCACAAATAATTTAGTTTGTAGAGATATTGACCGGGCACTTAACTCAAAATACAATCCCTTTTATAAACTATTCTGTAACTTCACATCCGGAACCGGTGAATTACCTTCAATTTAACGTCAGCATAGAAACTTTAAGAACCAGAAGCCAACCGAGAGTCTCTAATGGCGAATACATTACAATATCCCATACAGGTAAAGCCCATATCATAAAATCAGATGAAATATGTAAGTGGTGTACAAAATACATTTATAATAGCCTGAAGCATGTAATGCTACATTGCCCTGCACTTTTAAATGACAGACAACAATATTTACAATCATACATAGTAAAAACAGGGACGAACTTCATTGGAATTTATGCTAAGTATTAACAATATTGAAAAACTAAATAACAAATATTACTTTATTAAAAGTATATTATTGTCAGCCTATTAACATTTAATTGTTGTTTTTTTTCGGACCTATTGCATATGTATTGTAACATATTACTTAATTATAAGAGTATTTGAAATAGTAATATAAATTATTTAAGCAGAATACGTAACAATACTAACATAAAATGTCTAGACTTCTGGCAACGCCCATGTAAATTTATGTCAAAATAAATAAATAAATTTGTTCATTTGAGCTGACTTCTTTTTCGTTAGGAATAATCGATGTGCATTTAAAGAAAATCACCTCATGAAGTCAAACTCAATTGCTAAAATATGCCTATATCTCTAAATTAAATATTTAGAAAGGGAAAATTGAGAACACAGTGTGCAGATGCCGCCATCTGTGTTCCAATGACGGATATTTATGGTGGTATGGCGGATATTTATTTTTCTACTAACATAAACACGAAATTTAAATTTCGGATTTAAGAAAATGCTAAAGGCTTGGTTTTAGATCTTCGGTTTTATGCCACCCATGAAACGTTTTGATATATATGATATAATGAAACGAATAAGTTATGATAATGATAATAATAGTTATGTATTTATTTGAACAACCGTTTTTATGTATTGATATTTAGCCATTTGATCAATCTAATAATTTGTTACGTAAATGGTTTGGAACGCACTACAGAATACGTGATGTCGGACTTAAACTCAAGACAAAGAGTATGGTACTTTGATTTAAAATTAATCGAAATACATGTTCAAAGAATAACAATTGTTCTTTTCCAAAAAAACCGGAAACTTGGACGAAATTTATCTTCATTACGTATTAGAGTAGAGGTTAAAATGAAATCCAACACTTACCCAGTGCTAAAACATTAATGGAGTGGTTGCTACTTTACCCAAATTTCCACCTTAATAACAAAAATAATTTTAATAATCTAAATCCATATCGTTGAATTTGCTGACTTTTTGAGAACCAATGTCAATGTAATTCTGAAGTACAAGTCGAAAGTCAGATTTCACCGCTCTCGAATGCCTGAGGTATTTTTAAAGTAGGTACTAATTGCTTCATTTCAGGAACAAGCTGAAGGTTTATTTAAGGTAAGAAGTCAGCCACTTTTTTTTTTCTTTTTTTTTACCTATTTCCTCTACATGGTAACCCTATGTGGAGGGATTTTATTTTGCTGCACATCCCATGCATATTTGCATTATATGTGCATTTTGTCAAAATGTTTAACAATTATTTATATAATAATATATATATACATATTAAAATATAATTAACATTATAAAAATTAAACTTGACAAAATAAAACAAAAACATTAAATAGAACAAATCAGTAATAATTGGTAAATAACCAATAAAATTATATTATATTAATTGTATACTATCTTTTCCTCTCTCAGCTTAAGGATATTATAGGCTATTGCTTTTAATAAATTTATGTGTTTTGAGAATAAAATATCGGGACTGATAGGCCATGCGGGAATATGAGTCTTTAACTGTCTTTGTATGTCTTGAGTCAGTCTACATTCATAAATCAGGTGGGTGAATGTCTGTTCAGTGTAACTGCCGCATTTACAAGTATTTGAGTCAGTAAGTTTGAATCTGTATAAGTAAGAGTTTGTATTTCCGTGTCCAGTTAGTATTTGTGCGAGATAAAATGTATGTTGGGGCAGTGATATATTGGTTTTTAAAACAGGGATATATAATTTTAGATGTGATCCTTTATTTAGCCAGCCACTTATCGATTCAATAAAATGCCACAATTCCATTTATACTCAAACGTCAAGTAAAATAAGTATTTCGTTTCTATTGAGTAATTGCACATAGGATCTCATGGTCTGTAGAAGAATCATTTATATGAAAACAACTAATAAAAAACATGAAATGTGAAATATGGTATTATAATATTTTTGTTTGTTTATTTGTTGTTGTAAATATTAAGATAAAGAGTATTATAGAAGTTCAATGTTTTATGAATATTTATATTTTTGTGTTATTAATTTTTCAAACTTCAAAAACGAGCTATTGTTTTATAGTTTTAATCTAGTTACTTAATCTAGTTAATTTAAATTAAAGTAAATGCTTAAATGTCAAATTAACGTTAAAGGAATTATTTTAATGTATTTGATGTACTTACAACCATGAAGGGGGATTGGGGGGAGACTGGCCCTTTGCTGGAGTGATGACGGCAGCGAGACAAACCCAGAGCCACAGCATGGCCAGGGGCCCAGCAGCTGGCCTCAACAAACACCTAGCCACCTACAACACATTCAGATAAACATTTACGACTCTCAAACAAACTCCTCCACTTACCGTCTAGTTAACAATACTGCCAAACAAAGCACAACAACTTCAAACAGAAATGCTTTTTTGTTGTGTTCATTTAGCGGTCGGTAAGAGTGGGTTTACCCTTGTAATCGATGTCTCAGATATTATTGAAAAATTAAATTATTTATTAACGTCCACTTTTTGCAACTAAGGCTAACTAGGACGGGTTATCTACAGGTTACCACCCTTTTCTAGCCAGGGTGGGACTAAGGATTTTATTTAATGAATTCCGTCACTAAATAAATTCCTATTTCCCAGGTGAGAATCGAACTCGCCACTCTGGGTTTGCCATGTGAGATTAAAGTCAACGCTTTAACTCACATGGCTATCCTCCTGAGCCCCTATGATGTTATTGATATAATGAAAAATTCCGTTACGCAGGGGTTGCATCAACTAAGCTGAGTTCCCAAGGTTGGACAGGAAGGTTTACAACAGATAAATCTACTTACTGGTAACACCACCGTGAATGTTAAGGGAATAAATACAAACGGTAATTAGAAATCATTCAGTCAATTTACAAGTTAATAATCTCTACAACGGAAAGCGTCTGAAACAACCAAGCCAGCCAACCTCGCAGGTCTGAATAGATACTCGTAGATAGAATTATTCTAGACGGGAAAGAAAAACATTTAATGAAATATATCTAAATATAACATATTAATTTTATTGAAAACTATTTACTACAGCTAGTGCTGTAATCTGTAATGTATCAGAATAATGTTTTATCAAACACTTAAATTTTAGTAATTCAAGAACAAAAAATAAAAGGGGGGGACAACGTATTTGCATATATCTCACAAAGTAAAAGTTCAATGACAACCATATTTGGTATTTAACCTTAGAATGAGGTGGTTAACGATATAACTGCTTATTGTTAATATGCCATGAGTAGGAGTGAGGGTTTGCTGAAAGCCAAAAACTAAAAAATCCAATTATGTCAGTTAATATTAATGGCACAGGAAATATGTATAGGGCATCATGCGTAGATCATCCAATTTGGAATAAGATTGGTTTTATACAATTGTTTGATCTGACGTATAACAACGAAGATATTTCGAATTTTTCTAAACCCCAATTCAACTGGTCCAATTTCAGCCATTAATGATCTTTCTTTTTACATAAAACAATTATATATCAAGAATGGTAACTATAAAATAAAAATTGCGACCGCTAAGGCGTTAACAGAAACACGCACACACACACACACACACATGTGTGTATATATATATATACATATATACACACACACACATGTGTGTATATCTATATATATATAAAATTGTAACCTCTGTCTGTACATTGATTTTTTTCGCGAAATTTCACGATAACTTTTCGTTTCACATGTCATAGACACCATAACTGCATTTTGTTTCTTTGGTGTCTGTTTGTTTGTTTGTTTGTTTGTTTGTTTGTTTATTTGTTTGTTTGTTTGTTACCTTTTCACACAATAAACGGACTGAACCGAATTTTATGAAAACTTGAGTATGTATATTACTACTACCCCAACTTAGACTTTAGGCAATATTATAATTTTCTCAGAGACGATTAGGAGTGGGGGTTATAAGGGAGGCCCTGATATCCTGATATTAAAAGTAGCGATATTTCGTTTTTTATATTGGTTTTTTGTCAAATATGACCACATAGCAAAAAGTTGTTATATTTTGTTATTTAGAGTAACTTTTGTCATAAAACACTTTCAACGTATTCCGGAAGTTTAAATGAGTTATACGCTAATGACTATTAGTGGGGAGTCAACAATATTATTTGGAACAAAAGGACTGAACTGAACTAATTAAATCTCGGTATGTGTATTAGCACTGACGCCATTAATTATCATATGCTATTACCAAACAATTCTAGGGACGGGCCAGGAGTGGGCGGTATTGTAAGGGATGGCCTCTAAATTAAAAAATAGCGGTGTATTTCGTTTTTCTTTGGTTTTTCTGGCCAAATTATGCACATGTCGAAAGTTGTTTTATTTTGTTATTTAGAAGTAAGATTTGTTATTTTCACTTTTGTCGTATAACAAAGTATAAACGAGATTTACACTAAATACTTAAAGCGGGAGCCAAACAATTTTGTTGTGCACTAACGATTGAACCGAAATTAACATGACTCGGTATGTGAATTATTAGCATTAATTTCTTCCTTGATTATTAAGCTATATTAAATAATTTTACGCACGGATGAGAGTGGGGGTTATGAGGGTGGCCTGAATCTGAAAATGAAAAAAATATGATTTTTTTTTATTCGTTTCCTATTAGATTCTCGGCAAACATTTGCACATAAAAGTTGTTTTTTATGTTATTATTTTGTGTAACTTTTGTTGCATTCACTATGTTCGTTAAAATGAAGTAAACAAGGGATATACCGCCTAAACTATTAGCGGGAGTCGCATTAATTTTATTAGTGCTTATTTATGTGTTTTTAATGAATGAATATTATGACAATAGATTTTATGTTTTAGTTCACATATGATAACTCTATATTTGATTCGGATTAGTGAGGTTATATATCTCCGTTCGTCCCTTCTCATTTTAGTTTATTCTCTCCTAGATAAATAACATCGCTATTTATTTCCAATAAAAATGTAAACTATAAGAGCATTTCTCGTTATTTAATCTTGTTATAATGTATTATTTAAAACAACAGTCAGCTGGCATGGCAAATAAGAAGTGATAGCGGAAGGTATGGGAATCATACTCTTTGGTTCTGCCTATTATATTATCTTATTTCCAATATCTGCATCGGTTATTGAAACAAATATCGCTACCATCATAACAATTAGACGTTAATAGGTAATGCTTATTATGAAAAAAGTCAATAATCCATTTAAATTTGATTAAGATTTAAAGTACATACTACTTATTTTGCAGGGAGGACTACGTTCTATCCCCTCATCCTATATTTTTTGACATTGAGATATGAATAATGAAACTTTTTTTAGGGGTAATACTATTATTGTAATTCCAATCAGGTAGATAATTTATTTAAAATAATACTTTGAATGCATATTTTAAGGGAAAAACGATGACGTATGCTAAAGCGGAAGGATGGCCGGAGCCTAAACAGTTAATTGAGTTAACCTATTTCCTGTGAAATGATTACCACAACGCTATACTATTACGAATATAATCTAATTACAAAACTCGCTATGCTCATAATACTATTCGAGCATCGGATTGGTTTTTGACAGGAAATTACAGTCTTCGATTATAGAGGATATTTAATTTTAATAAATACTACTCCACGATTTTGGTTTGAAGTATTCAAAAGGTAGAGTTCAAAATGTGAGGAGATGATCAGGAACACCTTTTTTATTTATTATCAAAATTTAAAAATTTTCTCATCTCTACGCTTGCCCGCCTGACCCTCACGGGAAACAATCATTAGGGGCTTAATTTTCATTTATTTGAATTACATTTTTTTTTTCTGTAAGCCCGCCTGCCTGAACACCTCACTGGGAAAACAATGCGCCATGACGGGAAGTGTAGTAAACACTGGTAGCCTTGCTCAAAAAAAATAAAAATACCTTATTTATCATTTCAGACTCAAGTGATTTCCCGAGCGAAGCGGAGTTGGTGGTACCTTAGCTAGTATATATATATATATATATATTTATATATATATATATATATATATATATATACATATATGTATATATTTATCTATATATATATTAAATTGTAACCTCTGTCTGTACCTTGATTTTTTTCGCGAACGGAAAATTTCACGAATAACTTTTCGTTTTCACCTTGTCATAGACTCACCATTATCTGGCATTTTGTTTCTTTCGTGTATGTTTGTTTGTTTTTTGTTTGTTTTTGTTTTTTTGTTTGTTTTGTTTGTTTTTTTGTTTGTTGTTTGTTGTTACCTTTTCACGCATTAAACGGCTTGAACCGAATTTCATGAAAATGGGTATGTATATTACATTACTAACCCAACTTAGACTTTAGGCTATATTAATTTTCTCTGAGACGAACAGAGAGTGAGGGGTTATAAGGGAAGCATGAAATTTTAAAAATAGCGATTATTTCGTTCTTTCTATTGTTTTTTTTCGGTAAGTAAAAATGCACTAACAAAAGTTGTTTATTTTGTTATTTAGACGTAACTTTTTTTATATACCACTTTTGTCGTATACCGTAGTTTAAATGCGTTACTACGCTAGAAAAAAACTAATAGCGGGATAGTCAACAATATTATTTGGCAAAAAAAAGGACTCAACCGAAACTAAATAAAACTCGGTCGTGTATTAGCACTATAACAATTATTATAATAAGCCATACCAACCATTTTTAGGACCGTGGCCTGAGTGGGGGTTGTAAGGGAGGCCTAAATTTAAAAATAGCGGTATTTCGTTTTCTATTCGTTTTTCGGCAAATATGAACATATCAAAAGTTTTTAATTTTGTTATTTAGAGTGACTTTGGTCATATTTATTTTTGCTTTTAACAAAGTATAAACGAGATATACACTATAAACTAAAGCGGGAGTCAACGATTTCATTGAGCGCTAACGAGTAAACCGAACTTACAAAAACTCGGTATGTCAATTAGCATTAATTCTTCCATGATTCTAAGCTATATTAAAATTTTTAGGTAGGAACGGGAGTGGGGGTTATAAGGGAGGCCTGAAATAAAAATTCGCGATATTTCATTGTCTATTTGTCTACGGGAAATATGACAATTTGGAGGACAGTGAAGACTTACATAAAAATGACGGTTAAAAATAAGTATTCGTTAACCTAAACACTGGGACGGGTAAATGTCAAAATATTGTGCAAATTAAAGCCTTGCCAAAAAAATACCATCACCATTCAGCCTCAAATCAATTCCCGGGCGAAGCCGGGTATCTGAGCTAGTATATATATATATGTAAGTTACCGATCTACTGGTCACAATTTTTGTTTGATCGTTACCAAACTCGATATTTGGTTGTTTTTGCAAAAAGAAAGATCAAGTTAGTTAACGGCTGAAATCAGACCAGGGGAGGGGGGGGGGTTTATAGGGGGAAAATTTCGAAATATCTCTGTTACTATACGTCAGATCGAAAACTTGTATAGAAATAATCTTATTGCAAATTAAATGCACTATCAATATTGTTATATACGTTTATTCTATATCTTGAATATTAATCGAGATATTTGCATTTTTCAGTTTTGAGGCCTCAGTAAACCCCCACTTCTACTCATGCCATATTAACAATAAGCTGTTATATCATGAACCATTTCATTAAAAGGTAAAATACCAAATATTGTTTTCATTGAACTTTTATTTTGTGAGCATATTATATGCAAATACCTTCTGTGGATCCACCTGTGTTACATGTATGCATATTTTTCTATTATAAACCTTCGCGTTGGAAATCTGCTTAGTTTACGCAGCCCCTGCTTGGCAGACTTTCTATTTCATCATCTATTATGTAGGGTCGATGGACATTAGAAGAAATATTTTCAGAAATCGCGTCATCAATACAACCGCATTCATCCCATTTTCATTTAGGAAAATAGGTTTGGGTCAGTTGACATTCGATTGAGGGAGATGGAGTATCTACAAGTCAACATTGCTGGCCAGTGTTTGTAAATCATGGTGTTGAAGGGCTGAATTGTTAAGGAGAGGAAGGAAGTAAAGGGTGATGAATTGAGAAGAATGGACAAGCTAAAAATACAGTTGAAACCTGCTGAGTCCAAGAAGTACCCGTATCTCCATACACAGATACCCTGAATCGTTGAATTCAGGTAAAGTGATTATTATTGAAATTCCGTCACGCAGGGACTGTGTAAACTAAGCAGATTTCCCACGGGAAGGTTTACAATAGATAAATATACAAACAGGTAACACTACCATGAATGTTAAGTGAATAAATACTGAGTATCGAAAAATTGTATAGATACAATCTTATTGCTAATTACATTTACTATAAATAATGTTATATACATTTATTCTCTATCTTGAATATTAAAGGGGATATTTGCATTTTTATTAAGGGTGTGCGGATAACGGACGAGATGAGATCGGCTGATGCCGGTTCTATTTGGGATTTTGCGCCGAAAGCTAGTTCGGCCGATTCCGTAACTGTTAGGCTCTCTTGTAATTTCTCTATTGTAAAACTTCAGACTTTCCTTTTGCTTTTAATTTATTTATTTTTTTAAGAATAGGGGTTTGGTAATTTGTTCAAGGTTTTGAGTTAACTATAATTATGACCTATAAATAAAATAAAAAGTCCGTCACGCAGGGGCTACGTAAACTAAGCAGATTTCCCTTGTGAAGTTTAGTAATAGATAAATCTACATACTGGTAACACAACACCACCGTGAATAAATACAAACGGAAATAAGAAATGTTTCATCCAATAAACTAACAAATAACATATTAATTTTATTGAGAACTATTTACTATATCGAGGAATGTAATTAATAATGAGTCAGAATAATTGTTATCCCTATCAATCAAATTTTAGAAGTCGAAAACCTTAAGACGGGGGGGGGGATCTCCAGGACATATTTGCATGTATCTCGTATAATAAAGGTCTCTTGAATACAATTTTTGGTATTTAAACTTCGAATAATGTGATTTATTATGTAGCAGAGTATTGTTTATGTAACATGAGTAGAAGTGGCGGTTTGCTGGTGGCTAAAAACTGAAAAATGCAAATATCTATATAAAAGGTAGTGAATTAATGTATATAACAATATTTAAAGTAAATTTGATTTGCAATAAGATTGGTTATATACAAGTTTTTCTCTCCAACTTATAGTAACGGAGATATTTCGAATTTTCGAAAATCCTCCCCTAGAAACCCCCCCCCTTCCCACTGATCCGATTTCAGCCATTAACGAACTTGATCTTTATTTTTTCATAAAACGTTTAAATATCGAGTTAAGTAATGATCAAACGAAAATTGCGACCGCTAGAGCGTTAACAGACAAATATATATATATATATATATATATATATATATATATATATATATATATACAATTGTATTGTATGTATTGTACAATTGGCATACCTGTCAGTAGATGCCGTTATTATTTACTGATTGTCGAGTGCAGTTGGTAAGCGCTTTCGTTGCATTGGCATCATCTTGAAGCCTCTTGTTAGTTGTACTTAGTATTGTAACTTGCAGTTCAAGGAACTACCCAGTACACCTAACGACAGGCTTATGGATGGTGACGCACCGAAAGCAGTTGCTACTTGTACTCGACTGTCAGCCAGTTATGACGGCATTTACAGACGGCTATGAAAATACCATTATATTATATATACTGACGGAATCAGCCCACTATGTGATATGCCAAATGTATTGTAAATATTCTGAGGTGAGGCCCCTGCTCCCTGACTCCGCTAGTAAGAGCTAATGTTAAATGCATGCGTGAGTCGGGAAGGGGAGGAGGGTTACCACAACCTCCAGAGGTATCTTTAATGAATTACCAATGGATTGTGGGCTAGACGAGGAGTAGAACAGTGGAGAACCCAAACTAGTCGACCCGCCCTCCCAACCTTCCTGCATCTAATAAATGTTTTATTCCTGCTACTAATGTAATCAGCCCATGTATGAATAACATTTGCGAGAAGGTGTGAGGCTATTCTTGGCCTTCCTTCGGTGCTCCCTCTCCCCAATCAATCTATCTGAAGGGATTTATTGCAAGAATGGAAGGAAGATAAACTCCTAAAGGATCTTCCGAGGTTTTGAGAACGCTTCTAGGCATAGATAACGGAAGCCATTCAGAAGATTTCCCTTAAGATAAGCGTTTCTTGTAAAACTAAATATAAAGAACCGGGGGGGGGGAGGAATCGAAAATTCAAAATATCCCCCTTCATATGAATCAGATCGAAAAAATGTATGAAACCATCTTGTTGCAGATTAAATTGTCTATAAATATTACTTCATACTCTCATTCTGTATCTCGAATATTAACCGAGGTATTACGTGGGCGTATTGAAAAGTAAGGTCTCCTATTTTTTTTTCATAGAAAATTTAATTTATTTACAACTTTGGTAACATTGTTGGAAGAGTTGAACATTTACCCATTTTTCTACATATTCGCCTTGACGATCAATAACTTTTTGCATTCTGTTTACCAGCTTTTTAATGCTGGTGCCGTACCACTCTCCCGCCGCGTCACGAAGCCAACTGACGACTGCTTCTTGAACTTCATGACAATGCGTGTCCACATGTGTCACATCAAACGACCACCCTACTCAAATGGAATCGACTGGGATAATCATCGACCACCCTCCTTACAGCCCGGACCTTGCTTTTTAAACCCCGCTGTCCTTGGGGGACAGAAATTCAAGTCAGATGAGGATGGTTCACAAGAAGCAATCGTCAAGTTGGCTTCGTGACGCGGCGGGAGAGTGGTACGGCACTGGCATTAAAAAAGCTGGTAAACAGAATGCAAAAAGTTTATTGATCGCATAAATAGGTAAATATTCAACCGCTTCTCAACGATGTGTACCAAAGTTGTAAATAAATTAAATTTTCTATGAAAACAAAAGTAGGAGTCCTTACTTTTCAATACGCCCTCGTAGCATTTTTCCTAGATTACCAAAGGATGCTCACTGCACCCTCATATTTCGTGCAATCTCCTCCCTCACTAATCATTCTTTTTTACGCGACATATAATACTTTTAGTTTTATATGTAAAACTATCGAGAATGAAATGATCAGAAAGTAAAAAAAATTTGGATTTCATAAGGTAGAAAAAGACCTATAGTTAAAAAAACTGAGGAAGGAATTGCATCAAATATTTTTCAAACTTGTTCAAAGATAAAAAGGTTTAATTATTTACGCACTGCAGACTCTATAGATATAAATATATATATATATATATATATATATATATATATATATATATATTCTACTAGCTCAGATACCCGGCTTCGCTCGGAAATTCATTTGAGGCTGAATGCAGATGGTATTTTTTTGGCAAGGCTTTACTTTGCACAATATTTTGACATTTACCTGTCCCAGTGTTTAGGGTTAATACCCGTTGTTGGCATTTGTTAATAATAAAATTAATTTTTTATGTATGTCTTCACTGTCCTCCAAATTGTCATATTTCCCGTCTCCTGTGCATTATGCATAGATTTCAGCTATTAAGGACAAAATATTAACAAAGATTTGAATTAATTTTTCCAGGTGAGGTACCTCATAGTTCAAATTGGAATGAATTGTTGAGCATATCAATATTTCTACGCAAATTACTTGCTCCACACATTGTTCCTGGAGAAATGTATAAAAAAAAAAAGTTAATCTAAATAACAAAGTTTTAACTTTTGTTATGTGCATGTTCGTCGAAAAACGAATAGAAAACGAAATACCGCTATTTTTAAATTCAGGCCCCCCTTACAACCCCCACTCCTGCCCGTCCCTAGAAATGTTGGTATGGCTTGTTATAATGAAAGCGTTAGTGCTAATACACATACCGAGTTTTATTTATTTCGGTTGAGTCTATTGTGTCAAAAGAAATTGTTGACTCCCGCTATAATTTTTAGCGTATAACTCATTTATACTTCCGTATACGGCAAAAGTGCATATTACAAACGTTACTCTAAATTACAAAATAAACAACTTTTGTTATGGGCATATTTGCTGAAAAAGCAATAGGAAACGAAATATCGCTATTTTTAATTTCAGGCCTCCCTTATAACCCCCACTCCTGTTTGTCTTAGAGAATATTAATATAGCCTAAAGTCTAAGTTGGGCTAGTAGTAATATACATACCAAGTTTCATAAAATTCGGTCCAGCCTTCTATGGGTGAAAAGGTAACAAACAAATAAACAAACAGACACGGAAGAAACAAAATATAACTGCATGTGGGTGTCTATGACATGTGAAACGAAAAGTTATCGTGAAAATTCGCGAAGAAAATCAATGTACAGACAGAGGTTACAATTACATATATATATATATATATATATATATATATATATATATATATATAATTTTCAACGGACCTCATTTTCGTCATCTCCTGGGTGGTTAGGATCAATGGACAATTGAAGATAATTTTCCGTCATGAGTACAACCTCATTAGCTGATTTCCCTTTAGAGAAACTGCTAAAATACAAGTAACTTAATTGACATACCGAGTTTTGTTAACTTCGGTTCAATTTTTAGCGCCCAATAAAATAGTTGCCTCCCGCTTTAGTTTATAGTGTATATCTCGTTTATACATTGTTAAAAGACAAAAATGATTATCACAAAAGTCACTCTAAATAACAAAATAAACAACTTTTGTTATGTTCATTTCAGGCCTCCCTTATAACGCCCCCCCCCCCTCCTGTTCTTTCCTAAAAGTGTTAATATACCTTATAATCAAGGAAGTTCTAATGCTAACCTACATACATAGTTTCGTTGAGTTCCGTTTAGACGTTTGTGTCCCATAAAATTGTTGACTCCCGCTATAGTTTTAGCGTGTATCTCATTTATACTTCGTTATGCAACAAAAGTGTATATGACTCATGTTGCTTTAAATAATAAAATAAACAATATTTGTAGTCTGCATGTTTGCCAAAAACCAATAGAAAACGAAATATAGTTATTTTTCATTTCAGGCTTCCCTTATAACCAGTACTCCTATTCGTACGTAGAAATTTTAATATAACTTATAATCAAGGAGGTCTTAAATTTCATACGGAGTTCGTTGAGCTCGGTACAGTTTTATGCCCTTTTAAATTGTTGACTCTCGCTTAAGTTTTTAGTATGTATCTCGTTTAGACTTCGTTATACGACAAAAGTTTATATGACAAAAGTTACTCTAAATAACAAATAAACAACTTTTGCTATGTGCATATTTGCCGAAACCTCAATAGGAAACGAAATATCGCTATTTTTAATTTCAGGCCTCCTTACAACCCCCACTCCTGTTCATCTCAAATAACATTATTACAGCCTATAGGCTAAGTTGATTAATAGAGATATACGTATCAAGTTTCATAAAATTCGGTTAAGCCCTTTATGCGTGACAAGGTAACAAACCTTTAAAAATTCTATAAGTTCGCTGTAGTTACTAACATAAATAGTAAGCTAATGACTTGAGACGGGAAGTGTGAAACTATTTTCCATAGTAAAGCCAAAAGAAATTACAATCTTTATTCAGACTCCCCGAGCAACGCAGTTATGATTTCCCGAGCGAAGCCTGGTAACTTGGCTAGTATGTATATAATTTTGAACGGACCCCATTTTCGCCATCTCTAGATGAGTACTACCTCAATAGCTGATTTCTCTCAAGAGAAATCTGCTCATGGAGAATATATGGTGGGAAGAGATCAAAACCACCAGACATGGTGGGATAGTGTGACATACCATGGGAAATATGCTTAGTTTACGCGGGTTCTTCATGACCGGCTTTTAAGCAGATTTCCCCTAAGGGAAATCAGCTATTGAGGTTGTACTCATGATGCGATTTTCCAAATTTTTCTTCAAATGTCCATCGATCCTACCCAGGAGATGACGAAAATGAGCTCCGTTCAAAACTGTATATATATATTTGTCTGTTCCAATATATATATTTGTCGCAATTATTGTTTAATCGTTACCAAACTCGATATTTAGTCGTTTTATGTAAAAAGAAAGATCAAGTTCGTTAACGGCTGAAATTGGTCCAGGGAGAGGGGGGGTTTAGAGGGGAGGATTTTCGAAAATTCGAAATATCTCCGTTATTATAGGTCGGATTGAAAACGTGTATAGATAAAATCTTATTGTAAATTAAATTTACTATATATATTGTTATATACATTAATTCACTATCTTGAATATTACCCGAGATATTGGCATTTTTCAGTTTTCAGCCCCCAGCAATCCGCCATATCTACTCATGTTACATAAACAATACTCTGCTACATAATAAATCACATTATTCGAAGTTTAAATACCAAAAATTGTATTCAAGAGACCTTTATTATACGAGATACATGCAAATATGTCCTGGAGATTCCCCTCCCCCCCCGTCTTAAGGTTTTCGACTACTAAAATTTGATTGATAGGGGTAAAAATTATTCTGACTCATTATTAATTACATTACTCGATATAGTAAATAGTTCTCAATAAAATTAATATGTTATTTTCTGATATATTTCAGTAATAGTTTTTCTTTCCGGTGTGAAGCGGCCAGACCCGTTTGTTTACATTTCTAACCTAACGCTTCCTGTCGGCAGGTTATTGAAATTGGATGAACCATTTCTTATTTCCGTTTTTATTTATTCACGGTGGTGTTGTTACCAGTATGTAGATTTATCTATTACTAAACTTCACGAAGGAAATCTGCTTAGTGTAAGCAGCCCCTGCGTGACGGACTTTTTATTTTATTTATAGGTCATAATTACAGCTAACTCAAACCCTTGATCAAATGACCAAACCCCTATTCTTAAAAAAATAAATAAATTAAAAGCAAAAGGAAAGTCTAATTTAAATCTCGGCTTAGATAAAGGAAATGGAGCCGGGGTTTCCCATTACCTGTTATTATAGACGGCGGCGTTGCCATTCACAAGCAGTTATTTAATTAATATTGTTTCCCGCAACAGAGTTAGACTATAGAGTCAAGAGATATTAAAACTTTAGGAAATTTGAAATGAGCACTGAGCTACGTTACCTCTAAACTTTGGTTTTAATTTATTTATTCATTCCGGCTCTCCGCGTTGCTCATTTACTGAAGTATATTTAGATTTATTTTCTTAAAAAGAAATTATACAATCTTGGAAATAAAAATTGTGTTTAATAAAGAGCTGTTTTAATACAGCTTTATACATGTTATATATGCCGATGGAATGTTTCGTATAAGCAGAGAAAAAAATCATTCTATCTTTAATAAAAGTCTTACTATTATTTATACTGGGAATCCTGAGTATTTGTTATGTCAGGATTCATGTAATTTGAACAGTATAATTATCCCTGTGAAAATGAGCGATGGCCACGACTTCTTAAATCAAAGTGTTTAGTATGTATATATCTATATCTATATCTGTATGTATATATATATATATATATATATATATATAATTGTAACCTCTGTCTGTACATTGATTTTTTTCGCGAAATGTCACGATAACTTTTCGTTTCACATGTCATAGACACCATAACTGCATTTTGTTTCTTTCGTGTCTGTTTGTTTGTTTATTTGTTTGTTTGTTACCTTTTCACGCATAAACGGCTGAACCGAATTCTATGAAAATTGGTATGTATATTACTACTAGCCCAACTTTAGGCTATATTAATATTCTCTAAGACGAACAGGAGTGGGGGGTTGTAAGGGAGGCCTGGAATTAAAAATAGCAATATTTCGTTTCCTATTGGTTTTTCGGCAAATATGCACATAACAAAAGTTATTTATTTTATTATTTAGAGTAACTTTTTTTATATACACTTTCACCTTATACCGAAGTATAAATGAGTTATACGCTAATAATTATAGCGGGAGTCAACAATTATATTTGGCACAAAAGAATCAACCGAACTAAATAAAACTCGGTACGTGTGTTAGAACTAACGCCTTTATTATAATAAAGCCATACTACCATTTCTAGGGACAAGTAGGACTGGGGGTTGTAAGGAGAGGCCAGAAAATTAAAAATAGCGGTATTTTCGTTTTCTATTGGTTTTTCTCCAAATATGCACATGACATAAGTTGATTATTTTGTTATTTAATGGTAACTTTTGTTATATTCATTTTTGTCGCATAACAAAGTATAACCTCTGTCTGTACATTGATTTTTTTCGCGAAATGTCACGATAACTTTTCGTTTCACATGTCATAGACACCATAACTGCATTTTGTTTCTTTCGTGTCTGTTTGTTTGTTTATTTGTTTGTTTGTTACCTTTTCACGCATAAACGGCTGAACCGAATTCTATGAAAATTGGTATGTATATTACTACTAGCCCAACTTTAGGCTATATTAATATTCTCTAAGACGAACAGGAGTGGGGGGTTGTAAGCGAGGCCTGGAATTAAAAATAGCTATATTTCGTTTCCTATTGGGGTTTTGGCAAATATGCACATAACAAAACTTGTTTATTTTGTTATTTACAGAAACTTTTTTTATATACACTTTCGCCTTATACCGAACTATAAATGAGTTATACGCTAATAATTATAGCGGGAGTCAACAATTTTATTTGGCACAAAAGAATCAACCGAGCTAAATAAAACTCGGTATGTGTGTTAGCACTAACGCCTTTATTATAATAAGCCATACTACCATTTCTAGGGACAAGTAGGACTGGGGGTTGTAAGGGAGGCCAGAAAGTAAAAATAGCGGTATTTCGTTTTATATTGGTTTTTCTCCAAATATGCACATGACATAAGTTGATTATTTTGTTATTTAAGGTAACTTTTGTTATATTCATTTTTGTCGCATAACAAAGTATAAACGAGATATACAGTAAAAATTAGAGCAGGAGCCAACAATTTTGTTGGGCACTAACGATTGAACCGAACTTAACAAAACTCGGAATGTGAATTAGCATTAATTCTTCCATGATTATAAGATATATTAAAATTTATAGGTCCAAACAATTCCCATTGGGTTTTCAACGATTTTCTATAAAAAAATACCATCATTAGTCAGTCAACTATGATTTCCCGGGTATCGTCGGGTATATTAGCTAGATTGTATGAAGAAAATACGTACATTATAGATGACATTTAATAATAATAAATGCTATACATGATTATGATTTGAATTATTCACGGTGTGTCAAACAGTGGGGAGGGAATGATTAGAGACTTATTTTCATTTATTCTTCAAATCTAAAATTTTTTTTTTTTTTTTCCATAAGTCGCCCAACAGACCCACAGGGGAAGAAATGAGCCCAGACGGGAAGAGCAGTTGTACACGTAGAAGCTTTGCCAAAAACAAAATATAATAGTAGAATATTTCCGTCTTAAATGATTTCCCGAGCGAAGCCGGGTACCTTGGCTAGTATATATATATATATATTATATATATATGTATGTATGTTTATAAGTTATTTTGATCGAGCTATACAATATTCATTCTAAAAATATTGGTAGGACCAATAAAGAAAAACTCTTGACTTTCCTTTTATTAACTTTTGACCTAAGCGTTTGCGGCATATAGCCAAGAAACGCTTAGGTTAAAAGTTAATAAAAGCAAATTATCTCTGGAGATTCTATCTACACTTTATATATATATATATATATATATATATATATATATATATATATATATATATATATATATACACTCTTTTGGGCAATCGATTAATACTGATTTTAGGGCTGGATCCCTTCCAAAATCAGTTATCTAAGCAGTCTCAAAATCAGGATTCGTCTTCATCAAGAGAGAATGAAATACGCTAAAATAATGAATAGTTTATCTATGAGAGGTAAGTAAAATAAAACGTTGAAAGGAGCCTGGAAAAAGAGAAGATGGCTAAGCTTTGATGCTGGCCGTCTCATATACGAGTTCATATATATAGACAGATTTGGGGCGCAAAGGTTTGGCCAGCGGTTGCTCCTGAAAGGAGATTGAAAATTCTTTCCTCATACCCAGGATCAGGGCGTACACGCTTTTCCGCATCACTTCCTTTTAGCGTTTACACAAAGCAAGATTTATCCTGTAGTACCAACAGAGTAATAGTAGTAAATGCACCTTAAACGTCTTTGAGTAATGGAAAATTCATTTTAGCAGATATTTCTTAAAGGGATATCAGTTATTCAGGTTGTACTCGTGACGCGACTTTCTTCTAATGCCCATCGAACCCACCCAGTATATGGCTAAATCCAAAAAGTCCGTCACGCAGGGGCTGCGTAAACTAAGCAGATTTCCCTCGTGAAGTTTAAAAATAGATAAATCTATATAATGGTAACACAATAGCACAGCCAATATCAAGTGAATAAATACAAACGATAATAAGAAACCTCCAGACGGGAAGCGTCTGAAATGTAAACAAACAGGTCTGCCAACGGCTCACCGGAAAGAAAAACAATAACTGAAACATATCAGAATATAACATATTAATTTTATTGAAAACTATCTACTATATCTTATACTGTAATTTATAATGAATCTGAATAATTTTGATCTCAATGAATCAAATTTTAGTAGTCCAAGAATTTAAGACGAGGGGGGGGGGGAGGGTTCACAAGAACATATTTGCATGTATCTCGTATAATAAAGGTCTCTGGAAAACAATATTTTGTATTTAAGCTTCGAATAATGTGGTTTATTATATAACAGAGTATTGTTTATGTAACACGAGTAGAAGTGGGGGTTTACTGAAGGCTGAAAACTGAAAAATGCAAATATCTCGGTCAATATTCGATATAGAGAATAAATTTATATAACAACATTTATAGTACATTTAATTTGCAATAAAATATATTATATACACTTTTTCGATCCGACTTATGATCTTTCTTTGTAGATAAAACGACTAAATATCGAGTTTGGTAACGATCGAACGAAATTTGCGACCGCTAGAGCGGTAACAGACAAAAATATAGATAGACCTATATATATATATATATATATATATATATATATATATATATAATATACACACACAGACGCGCGCACGCACGCATACACACACAGAGGTTTGAACGGACCTCATTTTCGTCATCTACTAGGTAGGATCGATGGGCATTACTATTGAGGTACGACCTCAATAGCTGATTTCCCATAAGGGAAACCTGCTGAAAATGACGGATCCTTTGAGTCCGTTACCAAACTGGATGTTTTGTGTAAAACTAAAGATCAAGTTCGTCAAAACTGAAATTAGGGCTGTAAGGGGCGGGGCAAGAGGAGGCAAATTTAAAAAAACTCGGCATATCTCCGCTAATATGAGTCGGATCGAAAGTTTTATAAATCATCTTATTGCGAATTTAATGTCCTATAAATGTAGTTATAAACATTTTTCTCTATCTTGAATTTTAAGCAAGATGTTTGCATCTTTCTTAAATGTCAGCCTTCAGTAAACTCCCACTTTTAATCATCGCACGTTAACAATAAGTCAACATATAATGGATCGTCATATCCCTAGCTTAAATACCAAAAATATTGTTTTCAATGGAGCTCTATTATGTGCTATGATGTCATCATTTAAGGTTTCACGTTTCTTGGCAAAGTGCTTCTTGATATATACCACACTCGATATTTAATTTTTTATTCAAGACTAAAGATCTTATTAGTTAATGGCTGAAATCGGACGTGGAATAGGTGGTGGGAAGGGGGAGGATGGAGAGGTAAGATTCGAAAATTGGAAATATCTCCGTTATTTGAATCAGATCGAAATCTTTTATAGAACCAATCTCATTAAACTACCTGCAATTGTTATTCTATCAATTTTCTCGTTACTCAAAAATTAAGGGAATTATTTTTACTCCCTTGTTTTCAGCGCTGCGTACACACCCATTCCACTCATCGAATTCCTAGTGTGTCATTCCAGGAAGTACGAAATCTGCTTCGTTTCCGCAGCCTTTATGTGACGGACGTTTTAATTAACATTTCGGAAACTATTCACTTCATATCAAAAGAACTAACTATCTTACAAATCTGGATAGCAACCTTTCCCAAACACAAACACAAAAATAAATAACATTCAAAACGCAGATAAAAGGAAAAGTCTGCACCAATGCCAAATAAAAAAGTACGTCACGCTGGGGCTGCGGCAACGAAACAGATTTCCCTAGTGAAGTTTAACAATAGATAAATCTACATACTGATAACACAAAACACCGTGGATATTAAGTGGTAATAAAATACAAACGGTAATAATAAATCTTTCAGTAAACTATACTAATTTCCCCGGGTGGAAGCGTCTGAAATGTAAACAAACAGGTCTGCTAACCTCCCACCGGAATGAAAACCAATTACTGAAATATATTAGAATATAACATATTAATTTTATGCAAAATTATTTACTATATCTAGTATTGCATTTTATAATGAAACAGAATAATTTTTATCTTAATCAATCAAATTTTAGTTGTCCAAAAACTTAAGATGGGGGGAGGTGAGTTACCAGAACATATTTGTACGTATCTCGTATAATAAAGGTTTTTGGATAGCAACATTTGGTATTTATGCTTCGAATAATGTGGTGTATTATATAACAGAGTATTGTTTAAGTAACAGGAGTGGAAGTGGGTGTTTGCAGATGGCTGAAAATTGAAAAATGCAAATATCACGGTTAATATTCAAGATAGAGAAATACATTTATTTAACAATATTTGTAGTACGTTTAATATTCAATAGGATTTGTTCTACACATTATTTTTCGATCCGACGTATAGTAACGGAGATATTTTGAATTTTCGAAATTCTCCCCCTTTAAACCCCCCCCTCCCCCGGGTCCGATTTCAGCCGTTAACGAACTTGATCTTTCCTTTTTACATAAAACGACTAAATATCGAGTTTGGTAACGATTACACAAAATTGTGACCGCTAGAGCGGTAACAGACCAATATATATATATATATATATATATATATATATATATATATATATATATGTGTGTGTGTGTGTGTGTCTTTTACCACTCTAGCGGACAATTGTTGTTTGATCGTTACCAAACTCGATATTTAGTCGTTTTATGTAAAAGAAAAGATCAAGTTCGTTAACGGCTGAAATCGGACAAGGGGGAGGGGGGTTTAGAGGGAAGGAATTCCGAAAATTCGAAATATCTCAGTTACTATACGCCAGATCAAAAGCGTGTATAGAAACAATCTCATTGAAAATTAAATTTACTATAAATATTAATCTATACATGTTTTCCGTATAATGAGTATTAACCGAGGTATTTGGATTTTATAGTTTTCCGCTTTCAGTATACCCCCAATCCTACTAGTGTCATATTAATAATAATTGTAATACTACTTCATTACAAGGTTAAATACCAAATATTGTTTTCAACAAACCTTAATTAAAGAGATTCAAACATATACGTTCTGTTGACCCCCCCCCCCTTTATTTTCTTCTTGGATTACTAAAATTTGACTGATTGAGATAAAAATGATTCTGATTCATTACAAATTACAGCACTAGCTTTAATAAATTGTGTTCCAATAAAATTAATATCTTATATTCACATATATTTCATTAATTTGTTGTTTTTTTCCGGTCTATCTATCTATTCCGCGCTACGAGGTTGGCTGGACTGTTGGTTTACGATTCAGCCGCTTCCGTTGTAGAGATTATTAACTTGTAATTTGACTGAAGGATTTCTTCTTACCGTTTATATTTATTCACTTAACATTCCCGGTTGTATCTCTGGAATATGCTGGATGGTAGAGGAACCAATTGATAAGGATCAATAAGAAGGCCAAGTCCTCTACTGTTTTTTAATATAATGCAGAGTGCAAATTCGGAGTCAACGCTCCATCCTCAGTGCCTGCTAATTAAAGCTGCGTTGCCTGGACCACGACCGCCGGGCGACAGTGGATGGAGCGTTGACTCCGAATGTGCACTCTGCATAATATTAAAAAACAGTAGAGGACTTGGCCTTCTTATTGATCCTTATTTCCGGTTGTGTTACCAGTATGTAGATATATCTATTGTAAACCTTCCGGTGGGAAATCTGCTTAGTTTACGCAGCCCCTCCGTGAAGGACTACAAAAACAAATTTTGTATATGTATTAAGGTAATGAATATTGTTAACGTTCGCTTTTTTATACTTCACTACCATGCTCAGGAGGGTGGGATACTTCGACTACCCTATCTTCGTTAATATTGATTTCATTGGAATAATGTAACGAACAAATTGTGTTTAAAATGTATTTTTCTGCCCCAATACGTTGTTTAATTTTATGAATTTCAAAATTCCGACTTGGAAGTTGGAACATCCGGTAACCAAATAGAACTTCTTAGTGTTCCATGAGAATGAATCAACTAATTATATATATATATATATATATATATATATATATATATATATTAATTCACTAAATGGATTTTGTCAACATGCGCTGTATTATGGCTATTCTACCAATGGTAAGAGCGCCGCATACTTCGAATAATCTTAATGGTTTATTTCCAGTGAAATCATTATTATTTCAACCCACAACGACGGATAATACAGCTAGTATGCAGCGTAATAACGCCAGTTATGCAGCGTAACAACTCAAGAGAATCAATGTTCCAAAGAATGGAATACTTATAGAAACTAGTTTTCTATCGTATCAACTTCAGAAGAATCCAAGTTCTAATGAATGGAATACTTAATAACGCTAGTTATGTATCTTATAAACTTCAGAAGAATCCATGTTCTAATGAATGGGATACTTAATAACGCCAGTTATGTATTGCAAAAACTTCTGAAGAGTCCATGTTCTAATGAATGGGATACTTAATAACGCTAGTTATGTATTTCAAAAACTTCAGAAGAATCCAAGTTCTAATGAATGGGATACTTAATAACGCTAGTTATGTATCGTATCAACTTCAGAAGAATCCATGTTCTAATGAATGGGATACTTAATAACGCTAGTTATGTATTGCAAAAACTTCAGAAGAATCCATGTTCTAATGAATGGGATACTTAATAACGCTAGTTAAGTAGCTTAAAAACTTCAGAAGAATCCAAGTTCTAATGAATGGAATACTTAATAACGCTAATTATGTAGCTTAAAAACTTCAGAAGAATCCAAGTTCTAATGAATGGAATACTTAATAACGCTAATTATGTAGCTTAAAAACTTCAGAAGAATCCATGTTCTAACGAATGGGATACTTAATAACGCTAGTTATGTATTGCAAAAACTTCAGAAGAATCCATTTTTTAATTAAAAAAAAACACAAACACCTCATAATGATACAGGATATAATTAATGGAAACTCAATAAATAGCCCTGTAATAATAAATGGAAAACTCAATAAAGGCAATTAAACATTTCAACTCAAAATCAATGTATAGCAACACAATCCCTGCTGTTCTATAATTAACTTAATGGCAACAATATGTTAATTAAATGCTCCATAATAAACAATAGTACGTCATGCATGTACCCAATAGTATTATCGATTAAAAAATAAGCGTTATGCATTTTTTGTAAACTTATTTTCTCCAATTACTTTTGAGGAGTCTATTCGAAAAACACAATACACATTTTAGAATTTTCCGTCACCAGCACTTATTTTATAGAGGTTTTTAATCATTTAAAAGAAATCATGAATTAAAATTTGGCATACATGTCTTGAAAATTGATGTAATTACTTACTAGGCTTTGTCATTTTTCACAGAGAATAATATTTTTGAATCCCTAATACTTCCTTCCAAAGGATTCAAAAAGAATGACTGAAACGCCACATAGAATAAGAAATAAGAATAATAATATACTATATAAATTACTTTTTATCTAGAGTCAACATTGAGTAGAAGAAAAAATAATTAAATCGGTGGATCAAATTCAGTTGTATAAACATTATTAATTTACACATTAGTTGAAATGGTTCATTCAACAGTACTATTTAAGCTTACTGAGACATCAAATAAATTTGGTAATAATAAGTTCAGAATATAATTCCTCAAAGCACTGAATACATTCGTCAATGTACCGTATCATGAAAAAATACATTTTACTTCATTTGGAACACTCACGATCTCTGACATCGTTCAATTCAACAATTAGAATAATTTGTACTTTTGAGACCAATAAATTTAAAGAAAAATGAACGATGATTCCACGGTTGTAAATAAAACTTTTCTTTCCTTAAAATTTTATTTAATCTACTTTAAGAATAGTTACGACCGCTCCTTGCTAAACGTTTTTGTAACAAGACTTGAGAACCATTTAAAAAAACTTTTAAATCAATTTACTCAAAATACCTGCCTTACATATATTTCCATCAAGTGTAATCGCACATCCATACGCAATAAAATAATTTGGTTCTCCTTCTTTATCTTTTTCGAATGATATGCTATGAAGTGATTTCCCTAGTTATATATAATTTAAACAATGACAAAGTCTGAGGAGACAGACTTTTAAACATTAATGTATTTCATTCACTTGATTGAAAATTGTGTTATATATAATTTTAAATTGTTTTTAACTATTTTTAACATATACATTTTGTATATACCCCTAAATAAATAGCTTGAAAGTGTTCTAAACTGTTGTAGAGTTACTTAAATGGAATTTTAATAAAATACAATTTTTATTCATTAAATGTCCTAATATATCATCGAAAATTAATTTGTACCACCTGAGGATTTTGGTTTAATTGATTAAAATGGGAAATTAAAAAATTACCACAAGTTGTTAGGGAGCGTCGAGAGGCGCGATGTGTTGAGAGGGGAAGAGCGTAGCGATGTGGGCAATACGAAGATCGGTGAGAGACTAAGAGCAGGCAGGAGGCCCCCACTCCAGCACCCCACCACTTACCAACCACCCAGCACCCACCACCCATCAACCCAACAACTTTTTACTTTTCTTATGTGAATATATATATATATATATATATTAGCTTAGGTACCTTAGGCCTCTTCCGGGAAATCATTTGAGACTGAATGATGATGGTATTTTTTTTGGCAATGCTTTACTTTGTACAATATTTTTACATTTCCAGGGTTTATACCTGAGAACTCGAAGTTTCTGGGGATATGTTAATAATAAAAGCATTTGTTATGAAAGGCTTCAAAATCCACAATATTTTGATATTACCCGTTTCCTGTGGATGTAGCTTTATTTTATAACATAATGGACCATATAATTCATAATCATAGAATGTATTCCGAACTATGTTATGAATAAAAGTTCCTCCCTCAAAAGCTCTCCAAAGCACAACGATGGCAGCTATTTTATGTACTTATGAACCACTATTAAAAATACGTTTTGTATGCCTAGAAAGTAAACTGTATATCCATAAAGGTACATAGTATGTTCAGTAAAGTATAACATATATTAACGGAGCAGAGTTGAGCTTGTCCCTTGAGACAAATTCTCCGAGAGGAAACAAATGGGTTTATAAATTAAGGACTAATCCAGATGGAATAGTGGACAAGTATAAAGCTCGTCTTGTTATTAAAGGTTACGGTCAGAAGAAAGGAACCGAATATGGGCAAACCTTTAGTCCTGTAGCCAAAGCAGGTACGACCAGGGCTTTGCTTAGTGTGGCTGCCAACGAAAGTTTGAAGCTGAGACAATTTGATGTTTCTACAGCATTTTTATACAGCAAACTCGATGAGGAGATCTATATGGAACAGCCAGAAGGATTCAGTGATGGAACTAACAGAGCATGCCGTTTACAGAGGATTCTCTACAGTTTGAAACAAGCTCCTCGATGTTGGAATAAGCGATTCGGTAACTTTTTACTTGGTTTCGGTTTTGTAAAGAGTGATGCAGACCCCCGTTTATTTATTAGGAATAATGTTCTTAAGAAAATCATCATCGTTCTATATGCAGATGACGGAATGGTTGCTGCTACCGATGATAGTCTGTTGAATGAGTTCTTATAGACCTTAAAGAGAGAAATAAGATCACTGAGAAGCCTGTTTCGTATTTCTTAGGGTTTCAAATCGAGCAGAATTCTAATGGTTCTATCAAAGTGGACCAGAAAAGATACACAGAAAAAATGTTGTAACGATTTGGATGGAATAATTGCAAGCCTGTTTAGACTGCAATACTGAAAGAGAGTAATAAATCAGCGAAAGCTTTGTCAAACGAAGATTTGAAGGAGATTTTAACATATTGTCAGGCAGTGGGACCATTAATGTATCTCATGACAGGTACACGACCAGATATAGCTTGTGCAGTCGGTGTAGTTTCCAGGACACTGGAGAAACCTAGCAGAGAAGATTGGGTTAAAGCCAGCAGGATTTCAGATACCTTCGGGGAACAACAGATTTGGGGCTTGTGTACCAGCGAGGATACCGCAGTGGCATCCTAGAAGGCTATTGAGTTGCTGACATAGTAGGAGATGGTATCACTGGTCGCTCTACATCAGTGGTTGTCTGTAGTTATTTCGGGGCGGCAATATCGTTGTTGAGTCAGAGGCAGCCTTCGGTAGCAATATCCACTACAGAAGCAGAAGTTGTAGCAGCCAGCGAAGAGCAAGAGAACTGATCTGGCTGAAGAGACTACTCTCAGGCATTACGAGATTGGAGAGAATAACTGAGCTTCAAATCAATAATGAAGCTGCCATTAGACTCGCACAGAATTTGGAATATCATCGTAGAACGAAGCAAATAAAAACTAGACACTTCTTTGTCAGAGAGTTGGTTTCCGAAGGAGAAACGAGTTCCTTCTGAATAACATGTTGCCGATGTAATGGCAAAACCATTGCACCGGAAGAGCCACAATGGGCTGTGCAAGAAGTTGGGACATTTTCATGAAGAAAACTTGGAAGAATTAAGTCATTCATATAATAATGAGGGAAAGTGTTATAGATAGCAGTTTTTTAATGATTTTATATAAAAACTTCTATTTTTCTAGTGCTTAAGTTACTTGTTTTAAAAAACGAGATGCTCTGTGTTGTGCTATAAAAGTGAGCTATTAATAGTTATTTATTATACAAGTGACGAAAGTAGATCATTATACAAGTCGAGTGAAACGTTTCCCCACACGAGCGAAGCGAGTTGTAGTAGAGTTGAAAATTCTACTTTCGTCACGAGTGTAATATTAAATTTTTTCCGTAATCGTGTAATACATGATCAGATCTAACCAGAATATGAACAAAATTAGGATGTTGTGAAGATTATGGTATGTTGTTGGTAGGTTATAAGCATGGTTGTGAAAGGTTATAAGTATAGTTATAAAACAACTAGTGATGATTGTGAAGTAGTGCAGTTATAAACAAGTGCAGGTTATAAACAAGGAAGGTAATTATTATTATATTTAAATTTTAAAATATATTGATTATTTCCACCAATAATTCATTCACATTTCAATTTATTTTGTTAAAATATATTCTTACAATGTTAAGAAACATTTAAAAGCTTTTAATTTCCAACTTCAAATTATTTTTTAATTTATACTTATTACTAATTAAGAAGGCAATTCACTTGTGAAGAAAGTGATTACTTTCTTCACTCTATTGCAAAATGTTTCACTTTCTTCACTCATTTCAGTTTAGTAATGTTACCATTATTCAACGATTACAGAAAAAAGTTATGTTTTTCAAGTGAACCCTTGTTTTTTCCTTAAAATAAACGTTCTTTTGTCAGAGTTGAGCGTAAATGAAGGACGCAATTTACGTCTTGCAAATCTGTATGACCAGCTCCATGGATTTGTAGGAGTTATGCTATTACAAAATTACTTCTGTCTTTAATTTATTCGCTCTCATTGTTTTCTCAAATTCACGTTTTTTTCAAAAAGTATGTTTCTTTTATAATTTTCCGCAAGCTTTCATCTTTAGTCTTCTGATATATTGTGTATTTTATAAGTTTAGATAATGAGTCGTCCCACCATGGCTTCGGGTTATAAATAAATTCAGTTTTCTATATTTGAAGCTTCTAATTTTAAAATATTTATTGCAAGCTTTATACGTTGCTTTGAAAAATGTATTTCTAATGTTTTCTATTGTATCTGATCTTATATTTTGGGCTAAATAAAGATCAATGTTTTCATTCATGTTAAATGTTTTGTTGAATAAACATAAAGGGAATTTAATGGTCTGAGATTTTCCAGTTGGTTAATTGAGTATGAAGATTCCTGGTAGTCAATGTGAGATCAATGTTACTGCTTCCATTAAGACCAACAAAATTAGGTAAATTTTCATTTTCATTTACTATGATTAAGTGATTCATTATTATGAAATTTTCAAATTTGCGCTCTCTTTGATTAGTCCTGGTATCAACCCAAAATTTTGATCTGCGATTTCTGTCTAAAGAAATGATAATATCATGAAATTTTAAGTCGGTTCTGATTATAGTCAGTTTGTCAGTGTTTAATTCAATGTCATGAGTTTTATCAAATAAGCACTTATTAATATTAATTTTCGTCACTTAAAGCATCAAAGTACTCCAGCTCCAGGAACCTGAGTCAGCAGCTACTTATCTAGTATATATACTCCTGCCTCTTCCCTTCCCAGTCACTTGTCTCCCGACTCCCGTCTGATGCACTTGTATTAACTATTATTGTCTTTGTAATCGTTTGTGTTTTACCAAATAAAGTTTTTTTTGAAGTTATCCGTGAGTGAAACTTTAATTGGCGCCCGAACTTAGGGACTTCCGCACTGCCGAAATTAAAAAGTTAAGTTCTGTGAAGTACACCGGAACCGCTTTTGAAAAGAAAGAAGTCAAGAGGATCCGAAGAAATAGTAACAGGCTCCAGACTCCCTCAGCGGCAGGATCACTCCAGTGCTCAACCCAGCGGATCAACCCAAAAATCAACACCACGACTTCAAGAAATTACTTTTGAGGTAGACACTAGACAATTACAATTTTATGTTTTAGAATAAGCATTTTTTTTTACTATCCTTATTACTAATATTTTAATTATAAGATTTATAATTAATGCCAGCATCCTTACAAGACAGACTAAACCAATTAAGACTTACTAACACTAACGAAACACAAGAACACTTATCTACCAACACAATGGCATACTCTATGACCAAAGATGACTATGAACATATCCCCCAGTTTGATGGTAACCAAGACGATTTAATATTTTTTACAAAAGCTGTTCAAGAAGTTTACGATTCTGTGTGTAAAACTGATAACCCATGCCACACCCAAAATCATGCACGCTTATTGACAAAAATCAAAGCAAGACTTACAGGAAATGCCCGCCACTGTCTATTAACTAATAACTTTAAAGACATACCCACTTTACTAAAATACTTAAAATCTTCCTTCAAAGACTCGCGAACAGTAGAGCAATTAACAATGGACTTAATAAAAATTAGGCCATATGCTAGGGAACACCCAATGGACTTTATTAACAGAGTAGCGAAAGTAAGAGCTCTAATCTATTCCAGAGTTCATATGGAAGACACTATTACAGACAAAGACTCATACATAAAAACCAAAGATTTAGAAATTCTTTATTATATAAAATCAAACCTACACCCAAATCTTTGCGACTTCCTTAGCCACATAAAAACAGACACATTAGATGACATACGGCACGCAATACAAAACGAAGCGTCGCATATTGTAGAAAGACTCTACGGAACACACAATTTTGGTGAACAAAGGCATAAACCACCTAGGTTCCAAAATTTCAGACAACAACCACAACCACAACATTACACTCACCCTAGACGCTACCAAAATCACTTTTACGAGCCACAATGGGACCGCCAAAACAAGCAACCCCAATACAACCCGCAGAGAGACAGAACATACCAAAATTCCCAAAATTGGGAAAGACACGACATACCTAATTACCAGTTTTCCAGACCACAATGGGACAGACAAGACCCTCCCCAATACGTAGCCCAACATGACATTCCACATCGAGAATATCACCCCACGTACGTCCCATTACACAATCAACAATGGGACAAACAAAAACAGGACAATTTTTTTAATAACAAAAAAGAATCCCAAAACACCGTGTCAATGAGGACTGTCCGATCTAATAGCCAACCCCTTCACCATGTTGAAGACGACAGAATACAAAAACTAGAGACACAAATGACAACGCTTCTCGACAAATTCAATACTTTTTTAGACATCGGCAACCACCCACCTGCCCCGAATATTCCCTAATGCTAACTGAAAACCTACCTCACTTTAATGATAAAATAGGACAGACATGGCTCTTGGACACAGGCTCATCAAAAAATTTTATTACCCCTAATTCCTTACCCGAGGGAATCAAAACGAAGTCGGAAGAATTTTTTGTAAAAACTCCAGCTGGACGCGAAAAAGTCACTTCTGCTGTAGAGCTAGACATTGCTCCTTTGCTTGGGTTGCACGAAAAATTAATAGAAACATTTTATATATTACCATTTAGCGATAAGTATCAATTATTACTAGGTTATGATAGTATGAAGAAATTAAATTGCCAAATAAATTGTGCAGACAATGAAATAAAAATTCTTAATACATTAATTATAAAAAATGGTCACATAACAGAAGAATTGAATTATATAGAAACGGAAAAATTAAAAAATCTTGTGCGAACAGATCATTTAGAAAAGGACATTCGTAACAAACTTTTTCACCTAATCCTAAAATATAAAAATATAATTAACAACGACGGACAACCACTTCCAGCAACTGACTTACTAAAACACAAAATTACCTTATAAACAGATAGACCTATATATACACGAAATTATAGATATTCTCATAACTTTAGAGACTCTATCAAACAAGAGGTCGACAAACTGTTAGCTCTAGGAGTAATCAGAGAAAGTAATTCACCTTACAATTCACCTGTTTGGATTGTACCAAAAAAACCTGATGCAAGTGGAAAAACAAAAATCAGGATGGTAGTAGACTATAGGAAAATTAACGAACAAACTATACCCGACAAATTCCCCTTACCCAACATTGAAGACCTATTATGTAAATTAAAAGGTGCCAAATACTTCACAACAATTGACTTAGCATCAGGATTCCATCAAATAGAAATGGATAAAGATTCGATACCCATGACAGCATTTAGTACTGACCAAGGACATTTTGAATTTTTGCGCTTAAGTTTCGGTTTATGTAACGGACCGGCAACATTCCAAAGAGCTATGAAAATGTTACTCGAAAATCTCCCCAATACACTCGTTTATATTGATGACATTATTGTTTTTCGGAAGACCTCGACTCACACTTTCTTACACTTGGAAAATGTATTCCGGAAACTAAGTCAACAGTCACTGACTCTTCAACTGGACAAAACTGAATTTCTTAAAACAGAACTCCCTTTCTTAGGCCACATAGTATCCACGGATGGACTCAAACCATTACCAGACAAAATACAAGCAGTACTCGACTTCCCTCTACCGTCTACTGAGAAAGAAATTCGACAATTTCTAGGCTTAAGTGGTTATTATAGAAGATTTATACGAAATTATGCTCACATTGCCAAACCTCTTACACAAGCATTACGAAACAAAACTGTCACTCACTCGCCAGAATTCATACATAGTGTTAACCAACTCAAAGACATCATTACCAACTCCCCAATTTTACAATTTCCAGACTGGAACTTACCCTTTACTCTAACTACTGACGCTAGTAACGTAGCCTTAGGAGCTGTATTATCTCAATTAACTAACAACACGGAACATCCCATTGCATTCGCTTCCAGGACATTGACTAACACTGAACAAAAATACTCTACGATTGAAAAAGAACTGTTAGCCGTTGTATGGGCTTGTACACATTTTAAACCTTATCTTTTTGGCAAACGATTTTACTTTACAAACAGACCACAAACCGCTCACTTGGCTCTTCACAATGAAAAACTCAAACAATAGACTCATGAAATGGATATTTCAACTCGCGGACTTTGAATTTGACATTAAACATATAGAAGGTAAGACGAACTTTGTTGCTGACGCTCTATCAAGAAACCCTATCCATACAGACACAGATGTACATACCCTTGAAAATGATAATGAGGACATTGACCCCCACATGGAACTTGAGAAGGTACTTGCTGAAACAGCACAACAGTCGACATCAACCGCTATCGCGGATGAGTTCATTCACGAGCTTCTAGCTCCTGATAGGGACGATTGTTCTCTCGCGACCGCGCACAGTCAGGATTCTAGCAATCAACAAGTCTGGATAGTAACAAACGACAAACCAATAAACATAGAGAAACACCAAATATTTATACAACGTGGACAAAAAAATATTTCACTTACCCGACCATTTAATAAATTCCGATACACAGTTGATACAGCTTATCCTTGGACACAAGACTTAGATGACATACTTCTGGAAATAGTTAAACCTAACACAGTATATGGTGTTTACTGTGAACCTACTGTAGAAACTGTCCGTCCAGAATTCGAAGGGATATTTAACGCATTAACTCGCATCATACAGGACAAACACCCAACTGTTAAAATCAAAAGATACGCACACAAATGTTTAGACGTGACAGATACAAACGAACAAAAGGAAATTATTGACAATTACCACGTTGGTAAAACATGCCATCGTGGAGGTCTCGAAACATACAATAAACTCAGACGCCACTACTATTTTCCACGAATGAAAGATCATATAATGACTTATGTAAATAATTGTGATACGTGTAGGAAAACCAAATATGACAGACGACCAATAAAAACTAAGTACTGCCTCACCCCAACTCCAGAAAAACCATTTGAAGAAATTATGATTGACACACTACATTACGAACAACAATACATTATCACAATTGTTGACACTTTCTCAAAAAAATTGTTTGGGAAAGTGATTCGCACACTCAACAGCACAAACATTTCTAGTATCATCATGAAATACCTCGGAAACCTTTCCCAGCTCCCGACAGAATTAAAATGGACAACGGACGTGAATTCAAAAACGGCCTGATACAAAATCTCTTGGAAATCACAGGGCATCGAACCCTATTACGTTACTCCAAATCATCCCAACTCCCTAGGATTACTCAACCGAACACACTCAACACTCATTGAACTTCTCCGGGTTATAAAAGAAAAATTCCCTAAAGACTCGCTTAAACAACGCCTTCCGCTCCAGTGTAATTGCTTATAATATTTCTTTTAACCAAAATCTGAAACTAACACCAAACGAAATAACCTTTGGCACAACAAAAAAATCTATTCCCGAAACTGACGTACAAATCACAGAACGTTTAGTTGAACAATACCACAACAAACTCAAACTTTTACAATCCTGTATTCGAAATGAAATTATAACCGAAAAACAAACAAGAACTGACAAATTAAACGCCACCAGGGAAGATCCCGACATTCCTACTCAAACATATGCTAAAGTACAAACACGAACAAAAGCACAGAACCCATACAAACCAGTTATCAAACTGACGGACGGTAAACGAGACGTCACCATACACAAAGATAACATACAGCGACAGAGAAAAGACTATTTCAAACGGAAATCTCGCACTTCTGTTGCAGATGCTGACTTATATAAGGACCATATGTCTCTACACGCTTCTGACAGTGACGATACAATATGAAATCACCGACATCTCCCAGACACCGGGAATAGTTCCCATTAAAGCACCTGACGCATATCTCATGGACCAATACTTTACTATCACGTACTTCATAAACTATAAAACCTTATACAAAGAACTCCTCGAAACAGAATCACTCCTAGCGAAATTCACAGATTTGGATTCGTACAATACTACTCAACACTTACTCCAATTCACATTAAACAAACTCCAAGCCTTATTCAAAACCGACAAAAATCCCCGATTACGGCGAGGACTTATAAATGGCCTTGGGTCCGCTATCAACTGGCTTACAGGAAACATGGATGCCAATGACAAACAAAAATATGACAAAATTCTAGAAGAACTCGAACGAAATGAGTACCATATTGAACACAACATCGAGCTTCAGACACACTCCAGTCAAGATTTGATCAAAACTATGAGACATGACATTGACCTGATAAACACAAACAACCACAAAACAGCCAAACTCGTAAACTCCATCAACACAGACGAACGGCGAATACACCTTACTGAAGTCTACTCTGCGATTAATTACATTTACATTCGACTCACTGACCTCGAAAATACCATAGAATTTTGTGAACTAGGCGTAACACACTCCTCCATTCTTAGCCAAATTAATTTTTCTAATCTTCCTAACATCTCCCTCATAACATTAAACAAAGAAAAACTATGGTTACTCAGCAAACTGAAATGTGTTCTGAAAAACGGACTACTACACATTTTCATTTCTCTACCTTTAAAATCAGACCCACTGACTACATATTACTTTATCCAGGCCCCTGTAATGAGACAATCCCAGACATTTACAACTGTATCACCTTACACCCTAGTCTTAAGAAATATATCTCACTTGTACATAGGTAATTGTAGCTTAGTTATAGATAATTATTTCTGTAAATCTATTAAACCTCTAGCAGATAAGTGTATAGAAAATATTTTTCTTGGTAATTCTAAGTATTGTATAAGTACAACCATTTTTTCATCACCATTTATCAAATATGTAGAAGAATTAGACTTGTATATTAGCTTTAAGACCCCAGTTGTACACCTAAAACATACAGGTACACCTCTCTTCCTACCTTCCACTGCTCTCGTTAAACTCAACAATACAGAAATACTATTAGAATGCCCTAGACCTTTTACATACACTATTGACACTCAAATACTACTATTCAACCACACACCAACTGATATTAAGCCTTACAATATCACCTTTAGCACATTAGATAAACCTCAATTAGATAATATTCTACTAGAACAATTAGAAAACATTAATTATATAACCTCTAATACAACTCACATTGTAATTTATATTATTGTAATTTATCTATTCTTTTTCCATATTATATTAATTACTAATCATTGTAAGTCAAAGTGTCTACCCAAAACTCAGAATACATCATCTACAACAACTCGAACCCCAGTTGAACTCCAGTTTCATCACACCACCAGCCCATCCACTATGGCTCCTTCTTGGTACAACCCCTGGCAACTACCTACTTCTACTTGATTCTCAGGGGACTTCGAATCTTCGGGTGGGAGGACTTAAAGCATCAAAGTACTCCAGCTCCAGGAACCTGAGTCAGCAGCTACTTATCTAGTATATATACTCCTGCCTCTTCCCTTCCCAGTCACTTGTCTCCCGACTCCCGTCTGATGCACTTGTATTAACTATTATTGTCTTTGTAATCGTTTGTGTTTTACCAAATAAAGTTTTTTTTGAAGTTATCCGTGAGTGAAACTTTAATTGTCCATTCATTATGACTTCAACAACAGTTGTGTTTGAATCGCTATAATTAATTAGTATAGAACGTGATTTTTTTTTATTTTTTTTTTAGCATATCAGCCCTTGTGGTCATTAACGCCAGTGTTGATTTATTTTTGTCAGTGGTATAAATTCTATATTTGAAAGAATTTATTTTAGAACCTACATATGGTTCTTGTATCAATGCCATATCGATATTTTTTTCTTGTAAATATTCATATATGAGAATCGTAGAATTAATTAATGTTTCAGATTAAGTTGGAGGAAATTAATATTAGAATGACTAATATAAATTAATATAGAAAATTAATATTCATTGTAATAGGAACATAAACTTGATAATAATTAGATTATCACTATATATTAAAAACTTAAAACACATGTTTTTTGTTCCCAAATACTTAAAAAAACAGATCATCCTATGGGTTATGTTAATTCCATAGTAACTAATATCATGCATAGCATCCGGAGAATGTGTCTTGTGTTTTCCGCGTATATGAGTTACATTAAAGGTGATAATGATGTATGCTATTATATAATAAAGGATTATTAATTCAGTGTTCGTATATGTATTCATTGAGAGTCTGTATTATTAATAAGTCCATTAAAGGCATTAATATATGAAGGGCAAGTTTTGCTAAAGGCAGAATGTGCTGTATGCTGTTGATACCTTTATTTGAGGCCTGCAATACTTATTAAAGCTGATGGAGCTAAAACACTCATTATCTTCAGGCTTCTCTTTCTTCGGGAAGTCCTTGGCTTCTTCATGTTCTTCATAACAATGGGGGCAGGAAGGTTCCCGATGCATCTTCCTGGATGGTTCAAACGCGGCGAACAGATAGGAAGTCATCGGCTGAGCAGATCATGTGTAATAATTTAATTTTAGTACATTTTTCAGCAAAAAGATTTCTTGCAGTTGGTGAAACTTGTAAAACTGCCTGTCTTCTGTCTTCTTTGTATTTTTATTTTTTAATAAAATAACTATATCTTGGTTAGTTAGACCAAAATCTTCATTTTGTAATAGAATAGTCTCAATTAAATTTTCATCATTAACTTCTTCTGGGAATATTTTTTATTATGATTCGTGGTTATTATATAATTTGTCTGTAGATTGGATTTAGAATTCGAAATTGATTGGTGAATTGTATCTATATCTGTTATTGATTGATTCTCGACAATTAAATAACTTTTATGGGTACATTTATGTTTCTTAATGCCTATTTTCAATTCGTTTGGTTTAATAATTTTCTTTAATTTTTAATTTTTTTCCTGTTTGGTTTCTTCTATTTTGGCATTTAATATTTTGTTCTTTGAAACAGTGTTCCTATCTTGTACCTTATTCACAAGTGAAGAAAGTGAATTGCCTTCTTAATTAGTAATAAGTATAAATTAAAAAATAATTTGAAGTTGGAAATTAAATGCTTTTAAATGTTTCTTAACATTGTAAGAATTTACTTTAACAAAATAAATTGAAATGTGAATGAATTATTGGTGGAAATAATCAATATATTTTAAAATTTAAATATAATAATAATTACCTTCCTTGTTTATAACCTGCACTTGTTTATAACTGTACTACTTCACAATCATCTCTAGTTGTTTTATAACTATGCTTATAACCTTTCACAACCATGCTTATAACCTACCAACAACCATAATCTTCACAACATCCTAATTTTGTTCATATTCTGGTTAAATCTGATCATGTATTACGCGATTAAAGAAAAAATTTAATATTACACTCGTGACGAAAGTAGAATTTACAACTCTCGTGAAATACCCACACGAGCGAAGCGAGTTTCACTCGAGTTGTAAAATGATCTACTTTCGTCACTTGTATAATAAATAACTAATTTAATGTTGTTTATAACAGTACACTATCAATTTACCCATAATAGCTATTCCAATAACTTATTTTCTGGTATAACACTTCTGCAAATTTCCTGACTACTTGAATGTACTTATAGAATAAAATTTTATCCTCAACAGGCCACCTGTTTGTTATTTTCACAACTGACTTTTTTAAAAGGCATTTTTCGTTTGAAAGTAGTGTACAGTCATGTATGAGATAGGGGTAAGTCTTTCCAGTAGTAAAATCGCATTGGCATAATGGGTTATTAGTCAGTTTAGGTACACTTTAATTCAGTCATGTCCTGTTAATAATTGTATTGTGTAAAAGTCATTAGGTGTTTCTTTAATGTTCAAATATTCTTCAATATCGGAAATGAAAGTTTTTAAATGTTGTCCTTTATTTCTTATTGTCCAATGCTATTGACATTTGTTTATGTTCTTTGTGTGTAATAAATGTTTAATGTTTGTCTTCGGTATTTTTGAGTAACATTCTATAATTTCGAAAAATTTAGAAGCTGACTTCCCAAAATTCCAGAATGTCCACGAATCGATACAAAATTGATTCCAAGTTGTTATAAAAAGAGTAAAATTAATGTATGTCAAATTTGTTCTATGAGAGAGTCGCGAACGGAATATAGTGCTCGTAGTGTAATTTTACTGTCTGTGTAAATTGTAATAGCTCGGTTTTTTTTTTTTTTTTTTTTTTTTTTTTTTTTTTTTTTTTTTTTTTTTTTTTTGTGAGATTGTATATAATGTAAACTTTTAGTATCCAATTTCAAGAGATTATTGAGAGATTATTTGTGCAATGGCGTCCTAATTTGAATTTTTGAACGTCTACCAAATCTTCGCTTTCTGTAAGTGAGAGATGGTAGTATAGCACACTTGTAGAGTATCTCAAGTGCTTCTGTTTGTAGTCCCTAAGTGTACCGTGCTCCAATAGATAAATGAACTGTACTAACTTGTTGTGTAATCTGTCGATATGTATGTTCCATGATCATGCTTGTTCAAAATATACGCCAAGGTATTTTAAAGTTTTACTTTATTGATTAGGTGTCCTTAACATAAATGTCATATATATACATATATGAACACACACACACACACACACACACACACTACTAAATATTTCATTCCGTTCAGGCCGCATATAGGTCTGAGCACAGGAAAGGTATTTAATAACTTTTTAGACCAGAGGTTTGAAAACTTCATGCCTTTTGATAAAAACGTTTAATATTCTATCTTTGATAACATAGTTAAGATAGACAGTCAGAAAGGGTAATAATGTTACAAGCTGAGCATGGCCTGCGTAATGAAAGTTGCTTTTATCAATGTATAGGGGAAAAATATGATGTGGACACATGACTTCCTTGTATATGAAATAAACAAAATGTGTCCACTCCACTTAATTTAAAATTGGTCGAAAAATGTCATGGAACATAATTTAAAAATCTCTTTCTGAAAAAGTAATATTATTTTTACCCTCTCCCAAACCTCCCTCCTCCTCCCTAAATCAATTTCGATCAAAAAGAGAAGTTCACAACTAGCCGTTAGAGCACTCCTAAATATCAAATTTCAGCAAAATAAACATTCAAATGGCTAACCGTTTTTAAGTTATGCTAGATATGTACTTAAGTAAAGACGTTACACCGAAACTATTCAAAAGGTTTTGTGGTTTTTTTCCAAAAAAAACGGATTCGGGCCTGAAGAAAAAAGTTTTTGAACGTCAATTAATGAGGTCAAAATATTTTAATACTTCAAAAAAATACTGAAATGATGGGCTCGCTAATTGCTTATTGCACATGAATAAACTCAAAGAAAACAAATGGCAAAATTATAGCGAAATCCTTCTGAATAGATATACATTTAACCACTATTTTCTTCTAAAGGTAATGTTCTGTAATGTTTTCCAATTTGAATATAGAATCAATAGTCAATATATTATTTTGCCAAGCCTGCAGAGCATAGGCAGCAGTCAAAGTGCTGTTACTCGAAACTAAAATGAATCCCTTAGTGCTGGGACTAAAGGAAATTTGCTAATTACACAGCTCTTGTTTTCTTACTTTGTTTGTATGTTTTATAGTTGATTAGCTTTGTTCTGTTTAGCGAATTTCTCTAAGGAAACGTACTACTGATTTTGTTGGCATAAGACATATTTCTCAAACATTTCTTCAAATGTCATAAACAAGTTCCGTTTCAATTTGAATGTATAATTCACCCCCAAATAACGCGAAACATATAAAGTATTAATTGAGTGAATTAGGGAGGAATGGTGTTTATATAAATTTTGACCCTGTGCTTTCGGGTGATATTAGATTAGTGTTGATGGGTAATTGGTGAATCATAATAATAGTAAAAAGGAATTAACAAGTATTATTTTATTAAGAATATTACAGTCTGCATATAAATGCATTCCCTGCCTGGCAAGGAAGTCAAGAGCTAAGGAGGAATGGCACTTGATAAGAAAATAGCCACTGCTATCACTTCACTTTACACTTCTATAGGAGATCTCTGGGCCATTGTCTCTTGAGACGCCGTGGAGGGGAGTATGGATGAGTGGTACTGGAAACGGCTAGGACTTCTGGATTAGGATGATTGGATAGCCCGCTGTGGAATTTTGTGAATCTTAGGGGAATTAAGTCCTTTACAAATGGGATATTAAGACTTTATGGAGGGTGTGGGCATCTACTATGGTGCGCAGGACTTTGGATTGGAAAGTCTGGATGCGTCTGATATTCGAAGGTTTTGCTGTACCCCACTGTACCAGATATAGATAGGTACATCCAAGGGTCATACAAAACGGCTCGTATTTTGGTAACCCCGTGCCACCTTCTCCAAAATGGCTTATACCGTCTTGGTGGTCACAGCCTCGAGATTAGAACAGAGCTCTTCCTGAAACATGTCCATGATGTGGCTGTTTGACCTCAAAGGCAGTTCGATTAGGGCTATAATTCCATCTCTAGTGGCTAAGGCTTATTATGGAGCAGAATGTCCTCCGACCTGGAACCTGTTACCTACCCCAATCCTGGAGAAAAGGGTACTTGTATACGTTTATTACCCGAAAAGACAGTCAATCGTCCGCTAGAATATGAAGAGACGGCTCTATCAAGCTAAAAGCCGTATCTCTATATTCTCAATGGCTTCGTAGGATATAGTGAACGCAGTTTCCCTGTTCTTTGGGAGATACAGGGACTCGGTACTAACCACTACTCGAATCGAAAGTAGAAAAAATTTGGCTATCGTTGCCCCAAACTCCAAGGTCTTATGATGAGAAGGAGAGGAAATAGTTCGGGCCAGCTAGCAGAAGTTTGTCCTGTAAAATCCGTACAGAATCGTTAATTTATCTTCCCGTGAGCTTCCACCCTTCTACTAATTCAACTGAGACTTATTCAGCAAGGGCTATCAGATGCCGCAATTAACTCCTTTTTCGAACATACCATTAATATATTCATTAAATACCGGGCTCTCGTGATAGAGGGTCATTTTACGGTGGGTTTGCCTCATTCGTTTAGTTTCGAGTGTTAGAGGATTCGGGCAGCACCCTGTCAGTGCTGCTACTCGCTTTATATCAGTGCGATGGCCCACCGACGTCTTTGTACCATTTCGGTTCTAAAACTCTAAACTTTGGATGGCAGCGGGATCTGGGCTGCAAATCCGCCAGTGGTCAGTGCAAAACCTTACTGCCCATATGGTTTTCCTTAGCCGTAGCTGCCAGTGGAGGATGCTCCCGGACAGTGATTGGAGAGGGGAGGGTAGATACCTCTCCTCTTTCCCCACCTTGTACCGGGTTCATCTCCAGCACGAGGCGAGATACAATAAACATCTAGCCTAAGTAGTCTCAGCCCGCCTCGAGTACTTAAAACTGAAAATAACTGAATATACTTATATTTTATTTCCAAATTATAAAAATAAATACTTTTTGCACTACAAAATCCTGAATACCCCCCCCCTTAAATTAATATATAAATCATGAATTTAATATATAAATTATGATATTAAAACAGTTAAGGGAAATTTATTTTCTAATTAGTTTCTTTAAATTAACTTATTTCAAAAGTACATAATCCAATTATTTTGCGTCATATATTAAAATACATAAATTAAAATAGTATAACTTTCATGAGGCTTCTACAAACACAGAACATAATAATATACTTCTTATTCTGTCCCCCAATATTATCTATATACTCTTTATATTTAATGGCAAGGGTCTGCAATAAAAAACATTTTTTTCGGTGCAAACTTTATTGAAACTGCCCTACATGTTTCATGGCTTATTTGCCACCTCTTCAGAGGCTATCCCTTTTAAAAAATATTTATAAAATATTATTAATAACATTAATTTAATACATCCCTTAATAATTCTTTTGCTATATATTGTATTAGTAGGTGCCTACATCTATGATATATTTACTAAATTTAATTACGGAAGTAGCAATTTATAATTAGATTTAATAAATATATCACAGATGTAGGCACTTACTAATACAATATATAGCAAAAGAATTATTAAGGGATGGGCTAAATTAGTGTTATTAATCATGTTCTGTATATTTTTTAAAAGGGATATCCCCTGAAGAGGTAGCAAATAAGACACGAAACATGTATGGCAGTTTCAATAAAGTTTGCACCGAAAAAAATGTTTTTATTGCAGACCCTTGCCATAAAATTTGAATAATATATATACTGCTCAAAAATGAATAGGGATATTGGTTATTTTTTCTTATCCTATTAATTTTAATCAAATCGATCTTAATTAAATTTCTTTTTTGTGGGGGAAAAAGACAATAATTTCTAATAAATATTAATGATATTTATAAAAAAAAAAAAAAAAAAAAAAAAAAAAAAAAAAAAAAAAAAAAAAATATGCTAGGCCCCATAAATACCACAAAACAGCCAATATCCCTATTCATTTTTGAGAAGTTTATATATATATATATATATATCCAAACAAAATCATTAAAACAAAACCATCCATTCCAAGAATATTGCCTGTGCAATTTATTACGAAAGAGGATCTGTCCCATTGTGGGCAGAGATTCGTGTAGAGCTACAGGTGTGCCTTTAGGGAGATGGGGGGATAGTGGTCAGAATAGGGCAATGGAACACATAAACTCACCCTCCTCGCTTCCTCAAACCTTCCTCACATTTACAGAAAAGAGAGTCCGTCACGAAGAAGCTGCGTTTTTTAAGCAGACTTCAAACGCCCTGGGATGTCTCACAGATGGCATTATCTCACATTCTATTCTCTACTTCACCCTTAGAAAGAACTTTATGAAGGTAAACGTGAATTTATATTTAGGCAGGGGATGAGATGCTTAGTGATTTAGTAATATAATTGCCTAAAGTAAAAATTGCATGAGCAGTAATGGGAATTTATTGGGAGCTGAGAACGCAAACTTGAAATAGTTTGGTTGATACAGGTGCTAATGAAGAAGACGTAGAAGAACAAAGAAGAAATACATCAGGCGCAGGACAAGCTATAGTTGCTGGACTTAGAATATATTTAGAAACGTAGTTGATGTTTCCGGTGAAATCATAGATACCACTGGTTTAAGATAAGACCCATTATTAGGACCCATTGTGCTGTATAGCCTCGCCCTGAACAGGCTACCCAAAAATGAAGGAAATCTCTGACGGCAACAGATTCAACGAACGGACACACTCAGAACATTGTCACGTATGGTGGCGGTGTATAAATGCCTGGGGGGGGGAACCCAACCACAGGGCTTAAAATGATGATTTCGGGCTTAGAATAAGAATTAAATGTTCCTAGTATATGATAAACTCTAGACAGATTGGCAAGACTAGATTTTTTGAATTGGGATAGTTCACATTTCCTAGTTTTGCTGGTTCAATCACTGAAATGGAGAAAAGTAATATAAAAGCAGATATAAAAAATCCAAATTTCGTATGGAACAGATGGTTCTATTCCATGCAAAAAGCTTTAATAGTTTCTTCAGGAAGGTAAAAATGTAAATAAACATGGGGTCTTGAGACCAAGAATTATACATGTCAGTAATACGTGAACCCTTGCCGAGGAATACCGATAAGCCTAGCTCTCTCTGGGAGAGAAGAATCCTACAAAGATATCTGGATCTTTGAGAGAACTACATAAATTTAAGTGCCTGATCTCAGTTTTTTTGTTTACTGACTTTTTCCTATATATATATATATATATATATATATATATATATATATATATATATATATATATATATATTCCCTTTTCTTTTTCATACATATATAAAACAGTTTTTTTTTTTTCTTTTTTGGATAAACTTTTTTATCATCTTGATATACAGTTAAGGTAGTATGAAATATTCACTCTACTTCGCCGGAGAATTTGTTATAATAATAACATCGATTGTAAAGGTATGTTTTAGCAATGTGGATTGTAACCATGTATCGATTTATGGTAGCATTTGGTACCAGGTTATGTCTACTTATCAGTATACACGAAGATGAGAAAAGATGTCTCAATAGGCCATGGCCAGACAGATGTAAGGATTATACTCCTGATGAGCTGTTGAAGTAAATAACGCGAAACATATACACAGATATGTAAAGTTTTAATTGAGTGAATTAGGGAGGAATAGTGTTTGTATAAATTCTGACCCTGTGCTTACGGGTGATATTAGATTAGTGTTGACGGGTAATTGGTGAATTATAATAATAGTAAAAAGGAATTAGTAAGTATCATTTTATTTAGAATATTACAGTCTGCATATAAATGCATTTGGTAATGTGAATGAACAATTCAATCGTCCTCCATCACTCTCGACAGAAGCTACAACCCTTCAAATGATAGGAGCAGCCTCTCCCTGTCTGGCAAGGAAGTCAAGAGCTAAGGAGGAATGGCACTTGATAAGAAAATAGCCACTGCTATCACTTCACTTTACACTTCTATAGGAGATCTCTGGGCCATTTTCTCTTAAGGCGTCATGGAGGGGAATATGGATGAGTGGTACTGGAAAGGGCTAGGATTTCTGGATTAGGATGGCTGGATACCCTGCTGTGGAGTTTTCTGAATCTTAAGGGAATTAGGTTCTTTACAAATTGAATATTAAGATCTTTATGGAGGGCGTGGTTTGTAACATTATATGGAGCATGTACTATGGTGCGCAGGACTTTGGATTGGAAAGTCTGGATGCGTCTGATGTTCAAAGGTTTTGCTGTACCCCACACTTCTATTACGGATGTCCATATTGGTTTAAGTAGTAACTGTTATATTGTTAGTTTGTTTTCGGTAGACAAGTGAGATCTTCTATTTAACAGTCCGTAAAGGTGTCCGAATCCTCGATGAAGTCTTTTAATTATTGTGTGGCATTTCCAAGTAAGGCTGGTGTCCAAATGTAGTCCAAGGTAGCGTACACAATCGGCTGGTGGTAAAGGAATATTGTTGAAATGAAAAGGAGGACAGGAACTTCGCCGGAGTGAAAAAGTAATATGGTGAGACTTACTTTCGTTGATCTTTATGAGCCAAGCATTGCACCATTTTTCGATCTTGGTTAAGTAGAATTGGAGATTCTTCGAAGCAGTAGCAGGATCGGGATCAGATGGAATTAACAAGTGGAAGCAATATAAATAAATAAAAGGTGGGGAATATACCATATAATATACATGATAACAAATATAATAACAAATTAACAATGTAATAGAAAAAAAGAATTAACAAATGAAAGCATTAGAATTAGATGGCGAATAAATCATATAATATATATATGGTAATAGTTTTAAAAACAATTTATCATAAAACAAAGGGTTAACAAGTGGTAGCCTTAGAATTAGCTAGGGAATATATCAAATAATATATATGTTAATAAATATAGTAAAAATATATATTAAGAATAAATTATAAAAAAAAAAAAAAATAAAAAAAGAGGATTAATAAGTGAAATATTAGAATTAGGACGGTAATAGTATATAATATATATCATAATAAATATAACAATATAATACACAAAAAGTCCGTCACGCAGGGGCTGCGTAAACTAAGCAGATTTCCCACGTGAAGTTATACAATAGAGAAATCTCCATAAGAGAGCCGAACAGTTACGGCAAAGGGCCGAACTAGCTTTTGGCGGGAAATTCAAAAATCCGTTATCGGCCCAAATTAAATAAAAATGCAAATATCTCGGTTAATATTCAAGATAGTGAATAAATGTATATAACAATATTTATAGTAAATTTAATTTTCAATAATATTGGTTCTGGTCAATTTTTTGATCCGACGTATAGTAACGGAGATATTTCGAATTTTCGAAAATCCTCCCCTCTAAACCCCCTTTCAGCCGTTAACGAACTTGATCTTTCTTTTTACATAAAACGACTAAATATCGAGTTTGGTAACGATCAAACAAAAATTGCGACCGCTAGAGCGGTAACAGACAAATATATATATATATATATATATATATATATATATATATATATATATATACACATACACACACAGTTTTGAACGGACCTCATTTTCGTCATCTACTAGGTAGGATCAATGGACATTCGAAGAAAAATTTCGAAAATTCCGTCATGAGTACAACCTCAATAGCTGATTTCCCTTAAGGGAAATCTGCTAAAAAGGATTAAGAATGGATGCTTTGGAATTAAGAGGAGAATATCTCAAGTGGATAGCTCTGAGTCCACATAGTTCTGTTTAGCAGTGAAAAAACTTTGCTCTCAAATAACCATTGATAATGAAGAAACCAGTACACGTCACGGCTTGTATTGGGAAGATCTAACGTTATATTCATAAATCCCTACTCAACTTCAGAAAATTATCCTATTTGTATAATTTTGGTAATGATATTGATATGTCCTGTGGTTTAGATAAATTTACTGTTTTACACATAACAAAAGGACGAGCAGTGTTGACTGAAAATGTAGTATTGCCCAATACAACCTGTAATCATCAATCAAAGGAATCACAAACATAAATATTTAGGAATGCAATGATTAAGGAATTAATAGAGATTACAAAAATTATATTTACCAACCGCTGGTACATACACTTGGCAGTTACTCGAGAGGTGATTTAAAATAAGAGCAATTATTAGAAGGTAGGTGATCCCATAATTATTCAAACGTTTTTGGATAATTACTTGGTCTGACAACCTCTATAGATGAATCGCAAACACTCGTAAAGACAGAAATGACGAAAGGAGGTATGCATCATCCTAAATGACTATCATATCGCTTAGTCAGGGTAATTAAGGTTGGCTAGGTCTCATTAATATCGAAAACTTCTCAAGTAAATAATCTACTACCTACCCACATTAAACTAAGTGAGAACCGAGCTTTCAAGAAAATTGTGAAATTAGATGAAGGAATACAGCCTTAAAATTGAATATGAGTAACCACCCGGAAATCAACACTGACTTCCAAACAGAATGACAGAATAAAGAGTTCCTGGCTGTTAATGCAGTTCGTTGCTTGAGTCGGAAATAGACAAGAAAATTTCTCTAGCATGGCTAACATCGGGAGAGCGATTTTGAGAAACTAAAAGGTTTGCAATGCCTTACCAAGAACAAGTAATTGCAAATTGATCGTCCAGACAAGTTTTAAAAGATACTGTTGCAAGAATTGGATGAGTGGGCGAATACACAAAGAGCTTTCTGGCCGAGATCCGCGTGAAGGGAGGAACAAAGACTAGTGGAACGAGCGAATCTAATTAGGGACCTTCCAGGAAGAACTGGAACCTTCTATGCCTAGGCACTTCTACAAGCATTTAAAAGGGACTCTCACAGTACCCCTCAGTCAGTGGTTGCTCCACGGTCTTCGAGGGATGTTCAGCGCGACTTAGTGCAGTGCGGTAAAGTGTTGTGCCGTGAAGAAAAGTGTTATGCCGTGTCTGTAGGTAACAGTTTATGGCGTGTTTAAGACAGTGCAGTGCCGCGAAGTAAAGGACAGTGCAGTGGCGTCGTTTTATGTAAAGTTCAGTGACCGCGAGTGAATTATTGGTCTGTGTAACCTGAAGAGCAGTTACACTATCAGTGTAATTCTGTGAGTAGTAATAATTAACCAAGAGTATTGTACATTGAGAAATAAATCTAGCAGTGTTAAACTGTGAAACTTGTGTGTGTTTAATTTTGCAATCCAAACGAACTCTTATTAACAACGTTTTATTACTGGTTTTGTAACAATACTATTTCCGACCGATGTAGACTTCGTGGTAAAGCTTACGAATTTAGTCGTGGCAGAGCACTTACTGTCAAATTATAATGTACCACCACATTATATATCATCAAGGTATTAAGAGATTCCCCTTAAGGGAAATCAGCTGTTGAGGTTGTACTTATGGCGCGATTTTCGAAATATTTCCTCAAATATACATTGATCCTACCATGAAGTCCGATCAAATTATATATATATATATATATATATATATATATATATATATATATATATATATATATTTGTCTGTTACTAATCTAGCGGTCGCAATTATTGTTTTAGGGGGAGGTTTAGAGCGGGGACTTTTGAAAATTTAAAATATCTCCGTTATTAATGCGTCGGATCGAACAATGATATAGAATCAATCTTATTGCAAATGTAATGTTCTATAAATTTTGTTAAGTACATGTTTTCTCTATATTGAATATTAACCAAGATATTTTCATATTTTAGTTTTCGGCCATCAGTAAACCTCCACTCTTACTCATGTCATATTTACAATAACCTTTTATGCCATTACAGGGTTAAATACCAAATATTGTTTTCCATGACTTTTACTTTGTGAGATACATGCAAATACGCTATGTGATGACGTCATGAATTAAGATTTTTAGTTCTTTAGTAAAAAAAATTTATCTTTACCATCCTCGATATTTAACCGTTTCAGTCAACACTATTCAAAATATCTCCTTTATTATAAGTCGTATCGTAAAATGTTACAGAACCAATCTTGTTTAATAATTGTTATTCTATGCATTATTTCGTAACTCAAGTATTAAGCAAGTAATTCGTACTTCCTTGTATTCTACCTTCAGTAATCCCCCTTATTCTCATCGGTTATTTACATATAAATAGAGAATATGTGCTCTAATGAGATCACAAGCGTGCTATTACAGCATATGGGAAATCTGCTTAGTTTACGCAGCCCCTGCGAGACGGACTATTTTAATGAGACTCAGTATGGTGGACATAACCGTGATAAATAAATTGAAAATGGTAATACAAACATTTAGGGGTTGAAGCGATGTTAATAGATAATACTCACCGACATTACAGGCTGGATATTCACACCATTTCAATTCAAAATAAATTGGCTGATATCATTGATATATATGTAGCAAATGAAGAGATTTCTGAAAAAATAATTCATGAAAAATTGAAAAAACAATTCCGAGACTTGGCTAATTTTCGGTAATATAAAAATTTAATTATATTACTTTCAATATTAAAAAAAAATAAGGAACTTTTCTATCATATTTTATCTTGTATTGCATCAGTAATCACAGCAGAAATTCAAAATGCCTCAAAGAAATTTGGGTAGGAACTTCGATAAAATTGTTATTATTAGGGAAATACGTAAATAGTAAATTGCCTTTGAGAAAGATAAATTTCCAGTTAAACTACTATTCTTCACTGACATTACTAGAGAATGACTCTTCCAAGTTAAAACATTTTTGGTATTTGTATGAAAGTATAATATGAAGGAACATTTATTGTGTTCTACTTTGTTATCATTAACGAGGGAGTTACTTTGAAATTAATATTTAAATTCGCCTTTATCCTAATTTTAAGTTTATTTTTTATAATCCACGGCACAAAGCTAGTTCATTGGTAAAAGTAATATATTAAATATTACAAGAAATATTTATTTCCATAAAAATGTATAAAAGAATGAAAGTCCTACATGGCTGCAATTAACATATAGAATAAAATATGTTGTAAGAGAGGGTTGTAAGAAAGAAAAAGATGCCGTAGGAATGAAAAAAGAAGAGGAGAGCGGGCTATAATTAAGATGCGGATGAAGTAATGCTGATGAAGTGGTTGTCGGGCTGGGATGATATGTGTGTAAAGGAGGGTTGTAAAGGGCTAGGCTAGGGGTTGGGGTAGGAGGGGGTGGGGGCTCAATGTAGGAGTGGGAGGGTTCGTGGGTTTGTTTGCTGGCTGATGGAGGGCCGAGTGACTCATTACCGGCGACCGCCATTGTTTCAGAGCCGCTTGAAAATTTAATGAAGAGGAAGGAGAGGAGTAACGAGCCGGGCTTTGTGTCCCCTAATTAGCCAGAGCTTGGAATCGATAGCCCCGCCGATCATCCCCTCGCCCAGTCCGTGTCTTACAAGGGACGGACACAATGACCACCCCCCCCCCTCAAACCCCGTTCCCTTCAGCTTATACTGTTTTTGGATAGCACGTAAAATAATCGAAAATCTGAGTATTGCGAAACTGACGTTTTCAGAACCGTTAACCTTAACATTTTCTTAACTTTATTAGTTAACTAGCCATGTTAATGATTATTGACCGTGTTAAAAATTAAAAATAAAAGTGGAGTACTTCTGGGTAAGTATAGTTTTTTTGTTTTTTTTAATATAAAATGCACTTCTATCACTATCGTGATTGAAATAAATAATATACTGTTTGTTGATATTGTAAATAATAATTTAAATAGTCATAATGCAATTTTCTATTTCTTAGTTGGAATTATATCTGTGTTGTTTATATATGCTGCACGTTAGGAGATTCAGTTACCGGATTTTTGAAAGTGTTCTCGTTTTATTTGTTTTCATGGATTTTCTTCACTTATTGGACCTAACTTACGACATGAGGCAACTTTTTCGGATTTGTTTGGCCTTGAAAGGCTGGTCATATATTGAGCCCACCGAAAAACCTGTGAAGAAGATTTTGGGGATGAGCATGAAGGCATTACAGACAATATCAACCGAAACCTTTCAGGAGACCCCTCAAAAATATCAGGTAATTAGAATTACATAAATGGACAAATGATTCCCTTACATGGTTTAAACTTTAAACATTTTAATTACTCAAAATTCAAAGACTTAGATCATGATCAAGAACTTTGAACTATTTTTTGATAACAATATTATAGAAAGTATTGTGCCGGTTTCTAAAAAATACACATTATTTTTATACTGCCCTGATCATGAAATCACGTCAGAAGGAATTCGATGTTTGGTGGACACACTGGTAACACTGAGTAGTATCCATTTTTCTGTTCACAACATTTTGTTTGTTTTTAATTTTGTATTGTATTTTGTTTTGTCTTGCGACAGGCAATAGGCATAAATCCGACAGCCTTTCATCGTCAATCAGAATTTTAGAAGTATAAACCATGCAAGGGAATCATTAAAACCAACATCTAAACCATATAATTTGCGTAATTATGTACCAATCATTTGCTTAATTCCGGTTACCCCTTAACTTTGATTGCCCCCCTTCCCAGTAAGGTTGATCACCGAGGAAAGTTAAATGTTACCCTCTCGTGTAATCCCTGGTTGAAATATACTTGTATTCTTATTATCTCTAAAGACGATAGGCAAACTGGCTAAGGGATTGTCAGACTTATTTACTCACTAGACTAATGCTACGCAGAAACACTAGCGAGCTCTTGAACTGAGCTCCTGAAACACACAAATACACACTTGAGCGCACGCACCCACACACACGCACAGACTCACTGTGTAAAAAAATACCGGATGACACCAAAACAACGGAAACTTTTGTAACAATCCAATAAAACCAAGAGTGATGGACGAAAAATATATTATTCGTAGTAATTGAAACCTTAAAACATGTTTAATTTAAGAAACAATGATGGAATTTTCATTTTTTGAAAAAAGCGAACCGTATACTTGCTCAAGCTCATTGTATCGCAGTGTTTCCACCTGCTCATGTCTGGCAATATGCACTTCGAAAATTTCGGGCGTTTGTGTGTTGGGGGGGGGTGGCGGTTTACTTAGAAGTTGAAACTTATATTCGCCAACATCTTCGTTAATATTGGTTTTATGGGTAAAGTGTTAAGAAAAAATTGTGTTTGAAATGCATTTTTCAATCATAATGCGTTGTTGAAATGTATGAATTTCATGATTTCCACCTTAGGCTCATCTACTACTGACTGGAGTGAGGGTTTCATTAAAATAACCTTACATTTCCAGGGAAAACTATATTTATTTTAACCCACAATGAGGTATGACAGTTACAGTAAGCTAATTACTACCGACTTTGGTCACCACCTCATAAATACTTCATGGTATTACAGCAGAATGTCTGAACAGAATTTAATCAGATATTTTCACATAGTGCTAAAATTCGTTGTTACACCTTACCCTTATTGATACCAATAAAAATATTTCAGACTAAACAAAGTCCTCTTTATTATTTTAAACTGGCAGACGTTCGCCCTCCTGGTCATTTATTGTTGTTGTATTACAACGCAAAATTTAATATTATTCCACTAAATCACTATAACCATAAATCTCCATGGGAGAATAAAAAAAAAACTCTTATGGTAATCAGCCTTAAACAAAGTGGTAATTTCTCAACAATATCGAGACTTTAACTTTGGTTAAAGTCTAAGGTTAGATATTTTGGATAAAGACTATTAGGGTTAATATAAAAGTCCGTCACGCAGGGGCTGCGTAAACTAAGAAGATTTCCCTCGTGAAGTTTAGTAATAGATAAATATACATACTGGTAACATAACAACACCGTGAATAAATTCAAACGGAAATAAGAAATGTTTCATCCAATTTCAATAACCTGCCGACAGGAAGCGTTAGGTTAGAAATGTAAACAAACGGGTCGGCCCGCCTCACGCCGGAAAGAAAAACAATAAATGAAATATATCAGAATATAACACATTAATTTTATTGAGAACTATTTACTATATCTAGTACTGTAATTAATAATGAGTCAGTATAATTGTTATCTCAATCAATAAAATTTTAGTAGTCCAAAACTTTAAGATGGGGGGGGGGGAGTCACCAGGACATATTTGCATGTATCTCGTATAATAAAGGTCTCTTGAATACAATTTTTGGTATTTAAACACCCAATAATGTGATTTATTATGTAGCAGAGTATTGTTTACGTAACATGAGTATAAGTGGCGGTTTGCTGAAAACTGAAAAATGCAAATATCTCGGTTAATATTCAAGATAGAGAATAAACGCATATAACAATATTTATAGTAAATTTAATTTGCAATAAGATTGGTTATATACAATTATTCGATCCGATGCATAATAACGGAGATATTTCGAATTTTCGAAAATCCCCCCCTCTAAACCCCCCTCTCCCTCTGGTCCGATTTCAGCCATTAAAAAGCCTTTTTTTATGTGCATATTTGCTGAAAAAGCAATAGGAAACGAAATATCGCTATTTTTAATTTCAGGCCTCCCTTATAACCCCCACTCCTGTTCGTCTTAGAGAATATTAATATAGCCTAAAGTCTAAGTTGGGTTAATAGTAATATACATACCAAGTTTCATAAAATTCGGTTCAGCCGTTTATGCGTGAAAAGGTAACAAACAAACAAACAGACACGAAAGAAACAAAATGTAGTTATGGTGTCTATGACATGTGAAACGAAAAGTTATCGTGAAATTTCGCGAAAAAAATGAATGTACAGACAGAGGTTACAATTTTATATATATACTAGCTCAGATACCCGGCTTCGCTCGGGAATTCATTTGAGGCTGAATGGTGATAGTATTTTTTTGGCAAGGCTTTACTTTACATAATGTTTTGACATTTACCCATCCCAGTGTTTAGAGTAAATACCCGTCGTTTCTTTGGATTTGTTAATAATACAATTATTTTTTTTATGTAAGACTTCACTGTCCTCCCGTCATATTTCCCGCTTCCTGTGCATTATGCATAGATTTGAATTAGTAGTTTTTAACATATAACTCATTTATACTGAGGTATTCGACGAAAGTGCATATAACAAAAGTTACGCCAAATAACAAAATAAACAACTTTTGTTATGGGCGTAATTGCCGAAACCCCAATAGGAAACGAAATATCACTACTTTTAATTTCAGGTCTTCCTTATAACCCCCACTCCTGCCCCTCCCTAGAAATCTTAGTATGGCTTGTTATAATGAAAGCGTTAGTGCTAATACACATATCGAGTTTTATTTATTTCGGTTGGGTCTTTTGTCCCAAATAAAACTGTTCACTTCCGCTATAGGTTTTAGCGTATATCGCGTTTAAACTTCGGTATACGAAAAAAGTGTATATAACAAAAGTTACTCTAAATAACAAAATAAACAACTATTAATATGTTCATATTTGCCGAAAAACGAATAGGAAACGAAATATCGCTATTTTTAATTTCAGGCTTCCCTTATAACCCCCACTCCTGCCCGTCCCTCCAAATGTTGGTATGGCTTGTTATAATTAAAGCGTTAGTGCTAATACATATACCGAGTTTTATTTATTTCGGTTGGGTCTTTTGCCCCAAATAAAGTTGTTCACTTCCGCTACAGGTTTTAGCGTATATCTCGTTTATAATTCGGTATACGAAAAAAGTGTATATAACAAAAATTACTCTAAATAACAAAATAAACAACTGCTGTTATGTTCATATCTGCCGAAAAACCAATAGAAAAAGGAATATCGCTATTTTTAATTTCTGCCTTTCCTTATAACCCCCACTCCTGCCCGTCCCTACAAATGTTGGTATGGCTTGTTACAATTAAAGCGTTAGTGCTAATACATATACCGAGTTTTCTTTATTTCGGTTGGGTCTTTTGCCCCAAATAAAGTTGTTCACTTCCGCTACAGGTTTTAGCGTATATCTCGTTTATAATTCGGTATACGAAAAAAGTGTATATAACAAAAGTTACTCTAAATAACAAAATAAACAACTATTGATATGTTCATATTTGCCGAAAAACGAATAGGAAACGAAATATCGCTATTTTTAATTTCAGGCTTCCCTTATAACCCCCACTCCTGTTCGCCTCAAAGGATATTAATATAGCCTAAAGTCTAAGTTGGGTTAGTAGTAATATACATACCAACTTTCATAAAATTCGGTTCAGCCGTTTATGCGTGAAAAGGTAACAGACAAACAAACAGACACCAAAGAAACAAAATGCAGTTATGGTGTCTGTGACATGTGAAACGAAAAATTATCGTGAAATTTCGCGAAAAAAATCAATGTACAGACAGAGGTTACAATTTTATATATATATATATATATATATATATATATATATATATATATATATATATATATATATATATATATAATTTTGAACGGACCTCATTTTCGTCATCTCCTGGGTAGGATCGATGGACATTTGAAGAAATTTTTCGAAAATCGCGTCGTGAGTACGACCTCAATAGCTGATTTTCCTTAAGGGAAATCTGCTAAAAGTATTAAATACATTTAAGGGATAACTGACATTTTTCATTAGAAGAGACGGGGGGGGGGGGCAGTATACTTTACTCTTGGCGCAACCTGTTGCTGGCGTTAAAAAATACCATAGATATGAATTACTAACGATAAAATATTACCACATAGATTTGAATTAATTTATAGGTGAGGTACCAGGTAGATCATGCAAATTCTATGCAAATTACTTCCTTCATATATTTTTAAATGAAAAACTTAATAAAATTAAAGTTACTCCAAATAACAAAATAAACAACTTTTGTTATGTGCATCATTGTCGAAAACCCCATAGCACATGGAATATCGCAATTTTTCATTTCGGACCTCTTATAACCCCCACTCCTGTTCGTTCCTAGCATTGTTGGCACAACTTATAATCATGGGGGAGTTATTCACATACCTAATTTTGTTTAGTTTGGTTCAGTCTTTTGTACCCAATAAAATTGTTGACTCCTGCTAAAGTTTTCAGCGTATATCTCATTTATATTTCAGTATACGGCAAAATTTTATATAACAAAAGATACTTTAAATAGCAGAACAAACAACTTTTTTTATAATTATCTTCAGCGAAAAACATTTAGGAAACGAAATAGCACAATTTTTCATTTCAGACCTCCCACTCTTGTTCGTTTCTGATAATATTAGTATAGTCTAAGTTGGGTTAGTAGTAATATACGTACCAAGTTTCATGGAAGTCGGTTCAGTAGTTTAGGCCTGAAAAGGTACCAAACAAACAATAACTCAATCATATAAGCTGTACGAATATTTTTAGTAACGAGCAGGAGTGAGGGTTATAAGAGAACCCGCAAATGAAAAATCGGGATCGTTCCATTCCTATTGGTTTTTCGGCAAACATGCACATAACCGAAGATAATTATTTTGTTGTTTAAAGTAACTTATGTTATATACATTTTTGTCGTATACGAAAGTATAAATGAGGTATACGCTAATAACTATAGCGGGAGTCAATAATTTTATTGGGCACAAAAGACTGAACCGAACTAAACAAAATTCGGTATTTGAGTTAGTAATGACTCCTCAGTCATCATAAGCTGTACGAGCATTACTAGGAACGAGCAGAGGTGGGTATTACAAGGGAAGCCTGAAATAGAAAATCGGGATATTGCCTTTCTTATTGGTTTTTCGACAAACATGCGCTACTTAGAGCAGTAACGCATAATAGCGACTATAGGCTATACTAATATTCCCTGAAACGAACAGGTGGGGGTTATAAAGGAGGCCTCAAATAAAAAATCGCGCTATTTCGTTTTCTATTTGTTTTTCGGCAAAGATGGACATAAAAAAATTGTTTATTATGTTATTTAACAAAACTTTGTTATACGAGATATACAATAAAAATTAAAGTGGGAGTCAACAATTTTATCGGGCACGAATGACTAATACGAACTAAACAAAACTCGGCATGTGAATTATCATTAACTCTTCCGTGACTATAAGCTACATAATATGAGGCATTATATGAAAACTACCGAACTTCGTTTCCTATTGGTTTTTCGGCAAAAACATATCAGAAGGTGTTTATTTTTTTATTTTGATTGACTTTTGTTGTATTCACTTTTCTCGTACAACAAAGTATACACGAGATATACGCCAAAAACAATAGCTGGGGTCAATTTTAGTAGATCTTTTTAAAGTGTTTTTAATATAGGCATATTATGACAAATGATGTTATGTTTTTAGACTTATATGATAGTTCTAAGTATGATTCGGAATAGGGAGGTTATAAACCTCTTCTCCCTCGTCTCCTCATTTATAAGTTATTTCTTTTAATTAGAAAAAAACTTCGTTATCTATTTCCAATAAAAACTTAAACTGTAAGAGTATAATGTATTATTTAAACAAAGTCATGCTGAATTTGCAGGTTTGATAGCTCTACGATCTCTTTTCCTCACCTCGCTTTTAAAATATAAATTAAATTATTTTAGGATACCACTGTTATTTATTTACATCAGGTATGTAAATTACTAGAATATTTGAATTTTTCATGTTTTGGTCTTAAAGCTCACTCAAGCGGGAGCAGACGTTGTCGGGAGGCTAACACAGTTAATTGTTGTCATACTGTCGGTGGTCCTAACCCTGTATTTGAATTAACAGTTTTAATTGTGTTAATTTATTTCCTGTGTAATGTATTTGCTTTCAACTCACATTCACTATTATGCATGTAATTTTATATAACTACGCTCCACAATACATACTCTGATTGGTTTTTGACAGGAAATATGTTACATTAGAGATGATATTTAGTTATAATAAATACTATCCGTGACTATGATTTGAATTATTCGCAATGTGTCAAACACTTAAGAGGGATTGATTAGAGAATTATTTTCATTCATTCTTCAAAACTGAAATCTCTATTCTATAAGTCTCCTACCTGATCCTGGGGGAAACAATACGCCAAGAGGGGAAAAGTAGTTGTACATATTGAAGCCTTGCCAAAAAAACAAAACAAAAAAACACCATCATCATTCAGCCTCAAATGATTTCCCGAGCGAAGCCAGGTACCTTAATTAGTATAATGAGAGTAAATACGCAAACAGAAATTGTAAATAGACTTATTTATTGTAGTCTTCCAACGAATAAAACTTACACTTATCCAGTCTAAATATATCCCAAGCAAAGCTACCTCAGTAATGGTATTTAATAGTGATTAATAATATGATTTAATTAATTAATTAATATTGTCCATGGTACATATTTTTAACATTGCTGAGGGATTGATCAGGATATCATTTCTTTTTTATCATTCAAGCTTAAAAATTTCGCTTTAGATATTCAGGCATAAATCCTAAGCACTGAGACAGGAAAATGTAAAAATATTATGTACTAGCTCAGATACCCGGCTTCGCCCGGGAATTCATTTGAGGCTTGGTGATAGTATTTTTTTGGCAAGGCATTACTTTGCGCAATATTTTAACATTTACCCGTCCCAGTGTTTAGGGTTTATACCCGTCGTTGCTGTGGATTTTTTAATAATAAAATTAAGTAAGACTTCACTGTCCTCCATATTGTCATATTTCACGTCTCCTGTGCATCATGCATAGCTTTGAATTATTAAGGTTAAAATATTAACATAGATTTGAATTAATTTTTCCATGTGAGGTACCCGGTAGTTCATATTGGAAAGAATTGATGAGCATATCAATATTATACGCAAATTATTTGCTTCATGCATTGTTCCCGAAAAAATGTATAAAACATAAGTTACTCTAAATAACAAAGTAAACAACTTTTGTTATGTACACGTTTGACGAAAAACAAATAGACAACGAAATATCGCGAATTTTTATTTCAGGCCTCCCTTATAAGCCCCACTCCCGTTCTAACCTAAACATTTTAATATAGCTTATAATCATGGAAGAATTAATGCTAATTGACATACCGAGTTTTGTTAAGTTCGGCTCAATCGTTAGCGCCCAATAAAATAGTTGACTCCCGCATTAATTTATAGTGTATATCTCGTTTATACTTTGTTAAAAGACAAAAATGAATATCACAAAAGTTACTCTAAATAACAAAATAAACAACTTCTGTTATGCTCATATTTGCCGAAAATCGAATAGAAAACGAAATACCGCTATTTTAAATTCAGGCCTTCCTTACAACCCCCACTCCTGCCCGTCCCTAGAAATGTTGGTATGGCTTATTATAAGGAAAGCGTTAGTGCTAATACTCATACCGAGTTTTATTTAGTTCGGTTGGGTCTTTTGTCCCAAATAAAATTGTTCACTTCCGCTATAGGTTTTAGCGTATATCTCGTTTATTATTCGGTGTAAGAAAAAGGTGTATATAACAAAAGTTACTCTAAATAACAAAATAAACAACTTTTGTTATGTTTATATTTGCCGAAAAACCAATAGGAAACGAAATATCGCTATTTTTAATTTCAGGCCTCCCTATAACCCCCACTCCTATTCGTCTCAGAGGACATTATTAGCCTAAAGTCTAAGTTGGGTTAGTAGTAATATACATACCAAGTTTCATAAAATTCGGTTCAGCCGTTTATGCGTGAAAAGGTAACAAACAAACAAATAAACAAACAAACACACACGAAAGAAACAAAATGCAGTTATGATGTCTATGACGTGTGAAACGAAAAGTTATCGCGAAAATTCGCGAAAAAAATCAATGTACAGACAGAGGTTACAATTTTATCTATATATAGATAAGCCCTTGCATACTATTATAATCAAATACCTCCATCATTCAGCCTCCAATGGTTTTCTGAACGAAGCCGGGTACATTAGCTGGTATTTTTTTTTAAAAGTGTAACCGCTGTCTATACAATGATCTTTTTCTCGAAATTTCACGAACATTTTTTTCGTTTCATACCTGCAATACACGATTATCTGCAATTTTCGGCTTTGGTCTCCGTTTGTTTAATTGTTACCTTTTCACGCCCAAACTACTGCACCAAATTTTATGAAACTTGGTAAGTGCATTACCACTAACCCAACTTAGACTTTAGACTATATTAATATTCACTGAGACAAACAGGAGTGAAGGTTGTAAGGGAGTTATGAAATGAAAAATCGCGAAATTTCGTAACTTATTAATTTTTTAACAAACATGCACATAAAAAAAGTTTTTATTTTGTTATTACAGTAAATTTTCTTATTCGCATTTTAGCCGTAGAACTAAATATAATTGAGATATACACAAAAAACTATAGAAGGGGTCAACAATTTTAAAGGATACGAAAGACTAAACGGAAATCAACGACGCTCCGTATTTGAGTTAGTATTAATGCCTTCTTGATTATAAGCTATATTAACATTGTTAGAAATGAACAGGAGTGGGGGTTGTAAGGGAGGCCTGAAATGAAAAATCGCCATTGTTCCTATTGTTTTTTTGGCAAACGTGCACATTACAAATTTAAATTATTTATTAACGTCCAATTTTTGCACCTAAGGTTAATGAGACGGGTTATCTACAGGTTAACACCCTTTTCTAGCCAGGGTGGGACTAAGAATTTTATTTAATGAATTCCGTCACTAAAGAAACTCCTTTGCCAAGGCGGGAATCGAACTCGCCACTCTACGCTCTAACTTGCATGGCTAACCTTAGCCCCAAAAAATTACAAAAGTTATTTATTCTGATATAGAGTAACTTTTGTTGTATACATTTTTGTCGTATAAGGTATAAGTAATTTACATATAAATTGTTATAGTTATCAATTCGTTTGCATGTATGAGTTTATTAAACTCGGTACCTCTATAGACTATTACACTTTCATTGAACATCTCAAATCCATATTAATGTTTTAAAGCCATGGTAAGGTTGAATGAAGAGCAAAGTATATTGCCGTGCCCCCCTCTCCCAAACAATGATTAATTAGAAATGTCATTTTCCCCTTAAATGTATTTAATATACAATACAAAGTGGAACATCCCAGAGTCCAGTTGATACGAAGCAAGATGGGAATTAGCTGTAACACAGTAATTTAGTACACTGGGACTTTTTACCCTTATAATGGTATACCCATGGACAACTTAGGTTCATAAAACATTCTTTTTAAAATTTCCAGACCATCTTTCTTATAACAAATTATAGTTTTGGCATATTTTCCTTTGTGTCATTTCAGGCGAGCAACGGTTCTTTCGGCAATGTGTTTCTAAAATTCATCATCATATTAAGAGTTTTTTTCCACCATTTTTCCTGTCCTTGCACTTATACCCTACGTAATTATTTAGCCATTCTATACAACGTTATATGTTGTAAAAATCTATAGTAAGGGGTACACGTCACAACCAAAAATTAAAAAATACGGTAGCCATGAAAATTACCCAATTGGTAGTCGACTAGTAATAGGATAGCATTGCGTACTCGTGAAAACATTGAAATACAAACAACATTGGACATCGTCAAAACATTGGACTAAACTAATAAATATATAGACTCCGTATTCAGCGTCCAAATATTTGGAGACAACAAATCTAAGTTATATAAACCGATTAGCAGTAAAACTGTTGACAAACATCTTAACACAGGTGTTTACAATCTTCTGAAATCTATACAGCACAGTTTCGTAGATGTTTTAGTTACAGTAAAATATATGAAAAAACAATTTAAGTGAATAACGTCAATAAGATTAATCAAAAAATCATTTTTTGTTGTGTTGCTCAATATGAAAGAAATATACTATTTTATTTTTTCCTCTCTTTCTAAACTTACCAATGTTCGATCCTGAAGGCTTGATTTCGGCCATTACGGATCTTAGCTGAACATAAAAACTTGAAGTGTGGAGTTTGGTAACGAAAACATAAAAATTGTTGTTACTAGAGCATCAATATATACATATAGTCTACAAGAAAGGTTCGGTATTTGAAGGCAATTTTTTTAATATTGCGTCATAAAAAAAAAATCTAAAAAGTCCGTCACGCAGGGGCTGCGTAAACTAAGCAGATTTCCCACGAGAAGTTTTACAATAGAGAAATCTGCCTAATAACAACAGTAGTAGTAAGGAATTTCTAAACATATTCACGAGGGACGAACAGTTAGGGAAATGGCCGCCCTAGCTCTCGGCGGAAAGTCCCGAACATAGCAGACTCCTGTCGACCACACACACAATACAAATGACAATATCTCGGTTAATATTCAAGATACAGAATAAATGTATAGAACAATATTTGTAGTAAATTTAATTTGCAATAAGATTGATTCTATACAATTTTTCGATCCGACGCATAATAACAGAGATATTTCGAATTTTCAAAACCCCACCCTCTAAACCCCCCCCCCTCCCACCGGTCCGATTTCAGCCATTAACGAAATTGACCTTTCTTTTTACATAAAACGATTAAATATCGAGTTTGGTAACGATCAAACAAAAATTGCGACCGCTAGAGCGTTAACAGACAAATATATATATATATATATATATATATATATATATATATATATATATATATGTGTGTGTGTGTGTGTGTGTGTGTGTGTGTGTATATATATATATATATATATATATATATATATATATATATATATATGTATAATTTTCAACGGACTTCTTTTTCGTCACTTCCTGGGTTGGATCGATGTACATTTGAAGAAATTTTTCGAAGATCGCGTCATGAGTACGACCTCAATAGCTGATGTCCCTTAAGGGAAATCTGCTAAAACTGATTTTCAGCTATCAGCGAGAGAGTGATGAAACTGTGAATACTTCCTGTAAATTGTATCTAGAGCGTATTTAAGGGTCCCTTCCTCTAGTGATTGATTCGATATGAAAAAGCGCCAGGCATGGATGGAACGAAATTAGTCTTGAATCCAATTTACCATTCTGAGCTATATATTAGGAGCTATGGGCTCCCTCAGTCGGGAGTTCTGTGTAAAAGTTTATGTAAATGCTTCCTGCTGGCCGCCCTCCCAAGAAGAGGAATGAATCACCAACCAAGATAAATTGCTGGAGTATTTAGTAGTAATTGCCCGAATCGGTGGGGCATAGGGGGTGGTGGGCAAAGCTCTGCTGGGGTCCTGAATCGTCTTAGCGTTATTAATAATTGCCACGAAGGAGGGGAGGGCAGCAATCCTTTCCCATCTCTTATACCCATTCACCAGCAATAGTCCTTCCCATTCACCTTATTTCAATTATTTTCTCTTTTCCATAGATGCATTTAAAGATCCACTCTCATTAGCAATGTTGAGTCTGCCAAGCTAAAGCGAAACTAAGCCGAACTGACGGATTATGATTTAGAGGAACATAGATGACTTGAAATGGGCATAAATAAGGTTCGCATTTATTTAAGCACATTATTAGGCCGCACATATATTTTTAACGTAATTATAAGATTATGCAAATGTCTGTGGTCACGTTTTGCTAATCACTTGATCGAGCAGGGCGGCATGAAACATCTGATAAAAATATTGGAGGAAATTAAGAACGCAGTGAAGGAACTTCAAAGTATTTGAAAATGTACGACACATAAATAAATATAGATGATTTTTAGGATTGTTAACGAATTAAGTGCTCGATTGAAAGGAGCTTACAGTTTCGGACAAGATTGGAATCCATCTTCAGAGAAACAGAGGCAACCTCTCTAAGGCTAATTATTCACATTCCTTCTACAGTTTCCTCTACAAATAGGATTGCCATGAATAGTTATATTGTTCTGTAAAAAAACACTTATTTCTATATGAGCGATGGATTCATCATTCTAGCCGAATGATCCCCAAAAATCCGCCGAATGATCCCCAAAAATCCGCCCACACAACAATTGGGTTCTCTCTTTATAATACAATACAATAACCACTGAAAGTCATTGGAAAATGAATTTCTGGGTCTCCCTCGTTCCATAATCTCTTACCTTCAAACACTTCTGTATCGTTGTGTTTTATAATATATCCAATTAGCTACACCCTTAATTTAAGGTTACGTTATTGACCTGCTGCCACTTTAATTATGTGGAAAATGTCATAAAAAATATATATATATATATATATATATATATATATATATATATATATTCGAACCTATGTGACAGGCTTTAAAACGTTACTACAGATGTTTAATAGACATATGTGTTTTCTTTAAACCTTCCTCTTTGGGAAGAATCACACAATTTTGCAATATTCAACTTATTTAATTGCAATATTCTGGTTTGCGTAATTGGCATAAGTTTTTTTATCCAAATTTTTATATTCTATCTCTAGTTGTTTGTCACCTTTGCCATATACATCCGAACCCCGAGGGAGGGATCCTTAAGTGTCCTTTAGGTACAATTTCTACCGTTTATGGGGGTTATTCACAATCCTTTTTATTGCATAAATTGGCCACTATCCTCAAGAAATATTTTTTATCAGGTTATTTTATTACCCTGGATCCTCATTCATTGGCCTGATGAAAAATCAGCCTTTGAGGTGGTTTACAAGAAACGATTTTCAAAAACTTTCTCCGAACCCTCACCAATTCTTTTCTAGAAAAAAATTAAAAAATTAAATCCTTTCAAATCGTTTTATATTATATATAAATATTATATTATATATATGTATATGTGTGTGTGTGTGTGTGTGTGTGTGTGTGTGTGTGTGTGTGTGTATGTATAAATTATTGTTATATATAAATAAAACACACATTAATATGTATTAACACATGAGCATCGAAAGTGCATTGAAAGAGCCACCATTCTGCTGGTTGGAGTGTAGGAAAGACAACATCCCAAGAAATGGTTCTCAGAAGAATGCCGGAAGGCTATGAAGGGGGGAAAAAAGTTAAAGATCCTCGCCCTAGAAAAAGGAGCCAAGGATCAAGAAAAAGGTAGGAGGTTGCTCAAAAAGTAGCAACTCATTCAAGAGAGGATTCCTGTCTCAACGACTCCAAGACATAGAGGACAATTGGCAAATAGGTAAGGTGTACGAGTTCAACGATGGTATAAGAAAATAAAGAACCAGTTACAAAGTGATAAGCACTACCCCTCTAAACCCACCTCGTTACAACCATTAACTTAACAGACAGGAACTTAACAGACGATTCGAACAGTTTTATGGACTGTTAAATAGAAGATCTCACTTATCTGCCGAAAACAAACTAACAATATACAAGTTACTACTTAAACCAATATGGACATACGCAATAGAAGTGTGGGCTACAGCAAAACCTTCAGGCTATACAATCATCCTAATCCAAAAGTCCTAGCCCTTTCTAGTACCACTCATCCATATTCCCCTCCACGGCGTCTCAAGAGACAATGGCCCAGAGATCTCCTATAGAAGCGTAAAGGTGAAGTGATAGCAGTGGCTATTTCCTACATTCCTCCTTAGCTCTTGAATTCCTTGCCAGGAAGGGAGAGGCTGCTCCTCTCATTGTGGTGAAGGGGTGTAGCCTCTGTCGAGAGTGATGGAGGACGATTGACTTGTACATATCACATTACAAAATGCATATAATTCAGACTGTAATATTCTTAATAAAATAAAATAATCCTGACAACCATTTACTAATGTTATCTTTGGCTTATTATGGATCGTTTAAATATGGTTTAGATAAAGTAAATATTTAGCCCTCCAGAAAATATAATCTTTATTGATGATGACAGCTCGAACATGTTTGAATGTACATTTAAATGTTCGTTGAAAACGATGCTTGATATTCAAGCTAGGAATAAGACAATTCCTGAAACACCAACTTATTTTAATATGTGATGAGTAGGATTGAGGGTTTATAGGAGACTGAAAAAAACCAAAAAAAAAAAACACAAATATCTCGGTTAATATTTTAGCATAGAAAAAAAATCATAACGGAGATAATTCGGGTTTAAGCGCTCCCCCCCCCCCCCACGTCATCGTCCGACTTCCGCCATTGACGAATTTATCATCTTCAATTTTACATTAAACGCTTAAATATCGAGTGTTGTAGCGACTGAACAAAAATTATGACTGCTAGTAGGGTAACAGACAAGTATACCCAGGATGTTTTGAACACCCTGCTGACCCCCTAGTACAGATGACTAGTGAGCTCATAAGTTTCATGAATGTGACTTTTTGCAAGTTCAATCAAGGTAATCACTCGCTTAAGACAAACGATTTATTATCACCTTAACAGTTTAAGCTTGCCTTGGAAATGACAGTTTAAAAAATAAAGACAAACCCTGCTGAGGTACTACAATAGACTCACACAACAGAGGGATATAATGAAGATTTGTTAATCGTGGGTAGAAATATTACAGCATTGACTGGTGCTCAGGAAGAAGTAGAACGAGCCCCGCTGGAAAGACAGAGGGGTATCTGCCTAAACGTACAGTTGAAAATACATAGTTCTGTCCTGCTTTGTAGGCCTCTTCCCTCTCTGCAAGTCGCAGTAGTGGCCCCAAAGTCGTAGCGCTAGTCTATTATACTAGCCGAGGTAGGAACTTTGTTAAATAATTGGAATTTTAATTATACCATATGGATGCTTTTCATGATAAAAATATGTTTACATTTATTTAGGTATTATATCATTTTAACTATATTTTATTAGTTTATACGACTGACTGTGATTTTAATGTTTTTAAGCTAAGACAATTTGTATGACTGATTTTAGTAATTTTATTTAGGTTGAAACATTTCAAATGACCATTTTTTGATACATCACAAGGCCTTAAACATGCTTCTCTTTTTTTCTTGTTGTTAGCACCTGATGATGGCACATTAGTGACGAAATGCCTTGTACTTTAATAAAGAAATTGTCGGGAAGACTTCCTGTTATGAAGACCTATTTCCCAAATATATATGTGTGTGTGTGTGTGTGTGTGTGTGTGTGTGTGTGTGTGTGTGTGTGTGTTTTACCTTTTATGTAAAACAAAAGATCATGTTCGTTAGCGGCGGTTTAGAGGGGAATTTCGAAAATTCAAAATATCTCTTTTGTAATGAGTCGGATCCAAAAAAATGCATAAGCCAATCTTATTGCAAATGTTGCTCTCTATAAATGTGATTACATAAGGTCCGGGACAAAAAGATAGCCCACCCTATATTTTTTCTCTTAATCATTTTTAACTATTGATATAATTTGTATTTATTAATATGTAGTGTATTCTGCTCAAATTTGAACCGATGATCAATCTAATAGGAGTCGGGAAAAAATAATTTGTAAGAATTAATAAATAATACTTGATTTGGGGTAAGACAAAAAGATAGCACAGTGAACAATAATAATAAAATCCTTTATTAAAAATACATTAAAAGAATACAAATGAAAACACTTCTAGCAAGATGTCCCCATACATTTTCGATGATATTAAAGTCCGGGGAACGAGCCGGCCAATCTATAATTCTGATCCTTCCTTTTCTAAAAAATTCTTTTGCAACTTTCGCCGTATGAACTGGAGCATTATCTTGTTGAAAAATTACGTTCTCTTTAGGAACAAGTTCAAAATATTTTTGTAGTTTTCTAACAAATTAACATATTGCTGGCTGTTCATTCTACCAGAAATAATAATAATAAATAATAAACACGATATCAGTTTTGTGATCATAGCCAATGCCTCCCCATATCATGACGCTGCCTCCTCCCATTTGCCTCTTGGAAAACATTTTTTCTTCTTTCCGTAGATCATGGTAATAGTGAGCCCAGCCATCAGGACCGTCGAGGTTGAATTTTTTTTCGTCGGTGAACAAGATTTCTTTCCACTCGTCTTTCCATTGGACATGTTCACGGGCAAACTCCTTACGCCTTTCTTTATGCGTCATGCTTAGAGGTGGCATACCTTTCATTTTCTTTCTTTTGATGTGAGGAGCTGCACGAATGATCCTCTGGACGTTTTTCAAATTCGTCACTACACCAGCTCTACCGCAATTTGAGGGCCGTTAATGATGAGCTACCCTTAAAATTGCTCGTTTTTGCCGTGTTGTTAAAGCCGGCGGCCTTCCAGGAGATTTCTTCGTCCCATAGCTTTCTGGAGACTTCAAAAAATTTAAAATCACTTTTCTACTCCTACCGGTATTTTTTGAAATATCGGAAATACAAAACCCTCGATTTTTTATTCGCTGAATGATATTTTTTTCACCTGGTGATAATGATTTTGCTCGTCCCAACTCACTAAAATAATGTTAGCAACTTAAAAGAATAAACAGAACTGGATTAGCCTTGTCTACTCAGAGGGATTTGGTTTTCTTTGTAAAGAAACAATAGGTGTGCTATTTTTTTGTCTTACCCCAAATCAAGTAATAATATTAATTCTCACAAGCTGTTTTTCCTACCTCCTTAATCCTTAATGGATTCTTAATCCTTAATGAAACCTTAATTCTTAATGAATCCTTAACTCCTATTGATTAAGAGAAAAAATATAGGGTGGGCTATCTTTTTGTCCCAGACCTTACTTCTTTTCACTATTAGCAGATTTTTCCTGAGGGAAATCAGCTATTGAGGTCGTACTTTTGAAGCGATTTTCGAAAGTTTTCTTCAAATGTCCATTGATCCTACCTAGGAGATGACGAAAATGAGGTCCGTTCAAAACTGTATATCTTCTATCTATTTAAAATGTAACCTCTGTCTGTACATTGATTATTTTTCTCGAAATTTCACGATACTTTTTCGTTTCACATGTCATACCATAGGCACCATAACTGCATTTTGTTTCTTTCGTGTATGTTCGTTACCTTTTCACGGATTAACGACTGAACCGAATTTTATGAAACTAGGTATGTATATTACAACTAACCTAACTTAGACTGTAGGCTATATTAATTTTCTCTGAGACGGACAGGAGTGGGGGTTATAAGGGAGGCCTGAAATTAAAAATAGCTATATTTCGTTTCCTATTCATTTTTCGGCCAATATGCACATAACAAAAGTTGTTTATTTTGTTATTTAGAGTAACTTTTGTTATATACACTTTCGTCGTATACCGAAGTGCAAATGCGTTATACGCTAAAAATTATAGCGGGAGTCAACAATATTATTTGGCATAGAAGACTCAACCGAACTAAATAAAACTCGGTATGTGTATTAGCACTAACGCGTTAATTATCGTAAGCCATACCAACATTTCTAATGGACGGGAAGGATTGGAGGTTGTAAGGGAGGCCTGAAATTAAAAATAGCAGTATTTCGTTTTCTATTTGTTTTTCTGTAAATATGCATATGACAAAAGTTGTTTATTTTGTTATTTAAAGTAACTTTTGTTATATTCACTTTTAATGTATAACAAATTATAAACGAGATATACATTAAAAAGTAAACCGGAACCCAACTGGGCACTAACTATCGAACCGAACTTAACAAAACTCGGTGTGTGAATTAGCATTAATTCTTCCATGATTATAAGCTATATATGACAATTTTTAGATCCAAACGGGAGTGGGGGTTATGAGGGAGGCTAGAAATGAAAAATTGTGATATTTCGTTTCCTATTAGATTCTCGGGAAACATGCACATAAAAAAAGTTAATAATATTAAAGTCTTCGGGTATTGACCGTGTCTTCATTTTTGATGCCAACGTTTTGCTAGGCATGCTCCTAGCTTCCTCAGTGCTATCTCTGATACTGAAGAGTTGTGTGTCCACATCAGGTATCTATATGAGTCTTATCCGGTTTCCTTGGGCGGAGTCTTCCCTTCCGGGCTATACCGTCGTTTTATTCTTGTTCTTATCTGTGGTCTCTGTGGAATGTCGGGCTTCCAAAGTTTGCTGAGTCTGTATCCATCCTCTCTGTTGAAGTTATTTGGGCATTTTGCTATTTCTATGGCTTCTCGAAGTCTTTCTTGGTATCGGTCCACCTTTGCCAGAAGATCTCAAGAATACTCAAGAAGCAAGGAATAGAAACAGCATTTGGCACTGACAGGAAAATATCACACATGTTACCCAGCTGCAAAGATCAACTCCATACAAAAATCCCAGGAATATACAGCATACCCTGTTCTTGCGGCTCAGAATACATTGGCCAGACTGGCAGATTGATAAACACCAGGGACACCGAACATATCAAGAGTTTGAAAAAATTTCGGACAGAAGAATCAGCAATAGCAGAACACTTCCAGGAAACTAACCACAACATCAAATTCGATGAAGTCAAGGTGCTGGAGGGAGGGAGGGAGGGAGGGAGGGAGGGAGGGAGGAGGGAGAGGGGAGGGAGGGAGGGAGGGAGGGGAGGGAGGGAGGGAGGGAGGGGAGGGAGGGAGGGAGGGGAGGGAGAGAGAGAGAGGGATAGAGAGAGAGGGAGAGAGAGAGGAGAGAGAGAGAGATGAGAGAGAAGAGAGAGAGAGAGAGAGAGAGAGAGAGAGAAGAGAGAGAGAGAGCGAGAGAGAGAGAGAGAGAGAGAGAGAGAGAGAGAGAGAGAGAGAGAGAGAGAGAGAGAGAGAGAGAGAGAGAGAGAGGGAGAGAGAGAGAGAGAGAGAGAGAGAGAGAGAGAGAGAGAGAGAGAGAGAGAGAGAGAGAGAGAGAGAGAGAGAGAGAGAGAGAGAGAGAGAGAGAGAGAGAGAGAGAGAGAGAGAGAGAGAGAGAGAGAGAGAGAGAGAGAGAGAGAGAGAGAGAGAGAGAGAGAGAGAGAGAGAGAGAGTGAGGGGGGTCATAGACATGGAGCCCTATAGCTAATGTTTTGAAACTATTCAACAATCACGGCTGATATGTTGAACTTTTTATCTTAGCTAAAATTTAATTACCTTTACAAGGTACCAGTTCCTAGTGCAAGAATTACAGTATTTCTATTTTGTCTGCCTTGAAAAACACATAATAATAATCTATTTACCAATCTCAATTTTTTCTAATAGCACTCCTTATTCCTTTCAGTTATACCAACCATTGGCAATGAACCACTGGCATGCACTAGGAAACAAAATGACATCACAATTATAAAAAAAAAAAGTTTTATTGATACAAAAATATTATTTTTATAAAACAGTTAGTTTAACCACCAACAGGTGGTAATTTTACAGGTACAGGTGGTAAAGTATCTTTCAATATTATTAAATCTGATTTATATAATTTTTATCATCTTTTTTTTTATATATATATAATTTGACAAGAACGAACTCTTAAGTTAAACAATCACTAAATAAAATACAAAGTAAAATAAAATACAATTACCTAAAACTAAAACTATAATAAGGCACTTCTATTGATTTGTTTTCACCTTAGGCTCTAGCAAAAGCTAGATGAAGGTAAGAGCATTGTGGTAAGATTCCAGCAGCATGTATTGAAGACTGGTTTAATTATGAATAGTATATTTATTTGCACTCATTAATAATCATCCCTAAATACACTCTTCTGGCCATAAGACCTTTGAAATCGCCTATTGGATATAATCAGGATAATAATATATAATAAGTTTTATTTTCTGTAAAACAAATTTTAGGCAGAAAATGTCTAAACACTACATTACAAATGTATATTATCATGCTCTATAAGAGAAATATTTACTGGAATAGAATAGTTATTATTATAACATGGAAGACTTTGATACATTGGTTTTTAATTTATTGGGAAAAGATCAATTTCTAAAGGCTAATAAGATGAATATTGAATTAAATCCCTACAGCATATTTTCGCATCTGGAATAAAGCATGGGGTTGAGGATTGTTAAATATTTATTGTACTCACAAAGCATATTAATCACAAAGCTATATTTTAGCTTGTTAAGCAAAAATATTATAAATAATGCTTTGGGAATACAATAAATTAATTATCATACTAAGTTATGATAATTTCATGAAACTATTTTAGTCCTGTAATTTCTCTACACTTTTAAAGTTACTTTGTTTTAAATAAAAAATGAGAACTTTCTAGAACAAATATTTTTATCAAAATTAAAGATTAATGACAACACAAAAAATTCTTACTTGTAACTTTGACTTATTAATAAGTTTGGCAATGTAACTTAATATAAAAAACAAGTATATTCGTAAAACAAAAAAGAATAATTTTTTGCTTGAAGTAAAAAAATTAGAATAATGAGGTAGGTTTCCTTTTCAAGTACAATTTTTTAGAAAGCATACTGCGATATTCTGGCTGCTGACCAAAATTAATGTTTTTGAACACACTCTTCACTACTTCTTCTGTAACTTCTTTGATAACTTCTGTTATTATATCAGCTACTGACTCAAAAGGATAAGTTTTGAGACACTGGCATAAAGTTTGAATAAAAATTGAACCTGCAATAGAAAGCTTATTAAATATAAATTACTTTTCCAAGGAACAAATATTAAACTTATATTGTAAACATTGAGACTTAAACTTCTTCTTGAGCTGGAAAACAGCCCTATTGAGCTCCTATTGGTTACATTTGGGTAGTAACACAATACGAATGGTTTAGGTCTGAAATAATAACTAAACCCATATCACGGAGGATATAAATACAGTTTGGTTAATCTAAACCAATCAAACTGATACTCCTCCGGGGATTCATAAATCAAATTTCCAGGTATGACTCAAATTGTCCTTGCATAAATTAAGAAGGGACTTCCGTGTTGCTGTCAGAAGTTGAACATGCTCATTTATTTTGCTGTGATAGACAGTTATTTACATTGAAAATAAATAATTTTTCCAAACCATTAAGATTTTCCAGATGGTATTAGAAGTGTCTGATCATAACTCTATAACTTCCTAAGATGTTTAGATAGCATAAATAAATATGAGATGATTAAATTACCCCAGAAAATTATAAAATGATTAAACCAGAAATATTAAAACGATTTTGCCAGTAGTATATCTAAAATATAATTTGTAGCCTAAAGGTAATCTTTTCAGGTATGTTGCCAGAATTGCCAAATATCGAATGTGAAGTCATCTTATACGTATGTTAGTAACCACCTATGATCCACTTAAGCTTCATTAAAGCTATAATTAAGAAACACCATATGTTAGTTATTAATAACATGAAAAATAGAATAGGCTAAAGAGAAAAAAAATTGTCACACAGATGCTAGATAAATTAAGAAGCACCTGAGTAATAACATACTGATGATGCCAATACCCCTTCTATTCTCTATTTCTCCCGTGAACCTATGTAAAACATACTTTAAATGAAACCTGGGCACAAGACTAAAACATTAAAAAATTAAAAAATCCAAATAACTCAATTAATATTTGAGTTAAAGAAAAGTATACAAAACAACAATTGTAGAATATCATATTTCCAGCAAGACTGGTTAGGAATTAGTTTTCAATCTGAGTCATAATAATGGATATTTCGATTTTTTTATTTTACTCCTTCTCTTAGCCCCTGGTTTGATGGACTACACAACCAATTAAGCTTAAAGTAAGATGTTTCACAATATAATGGCTTATTGCTAATGTGAAATGAGTAGGAGTAGGTGTTAACTGAAGGCTGACAAATAAAAAAATGCAAATACTTAGGTTAATATTAGAGTTAAGAAAAAAATTGAATTGAACTACAATTCTAGAAAATTGAGGAGTGTACAATAAAATTATTTGTATAACACTTTTCAATTCAGCTCATAATAACTTTTTGATTCTCTTAAAGTAATGGAGGTCCAAATAGATTACCAGTTTTTTAATTTTTTTACATATATTTGGAGAACCCTGCTTAATTATTAAACTAAATGGAATTTTTATGAATTACTTTTGTTTTATAATATGTGTCATTGGATAATATTTATCCAAAATTATTATGGTATTTGTAGAGATAAAGGAATGTAAAAAATTGAAGTAGAGCAAATGTGTGTTTTCATTTAAAATTTACATATTTTGCACAAATATCCCCTCTCCCAGTACTATAAGGTTGTTGCAAGTTTATATGAAATAAATAAAGGCCTCTTCATGTTTTAGCAGATTTTCCTTAAGGGAAATCAGCTATTGATTGAGGTCGTACTCATGACTCGATTTTTGAAACATTTCCTGAAATCTCCATTGATCCTACCCAGGAGATGATGAAAATGAGGTCCGATCAAAACTATATATATATAGATACTCTAGGGGTTGCAATTCTTGCTTGATCGTTGCCAAACTCGGCATTTAAACGTTTTATGTAAAACTATGAAACTATGAAATCAGACCAGTGGGAGAGGGAGTTTAGGGGGGGGGGGTGAGATTTCGAAAATTCATCCTATCTCCGTTATTATGCATCGGATCAAAAAATTGCATAGAACCAATCTTATTGGTATACTCATTATACACATGTAATGCACTACAAATGTTGTTAAGTGTGTTTTTTTAACTATCTTGATTATTAACCCATATATTTTCATTTTACAGTTTTCCACCTTCAGTAAACCCCCCACTCCTACTCATGTCATATTAACAATAAAATGTTATATCATGAAGCACTTTATTTGAAGCCTAAATACCAAATATTGTTCTTATTGAACTTTTATGTTTTGAGATAAATGTAAATACGTGACGTATGTGGGAGATCTGCTTAGTTAATGCAGCTCCTTTATTCTTCAATAAGGCTTCTTAAGAACTACAAAAGGCAAGGAGAAATTCACATCAATAGATATACTTAGGATTGGTTATGCATTCACTGGACATTAGAAAGGAATTAGCACTCGTTTAGCCTGCAGTTCAAGACTGTGATATGTACACACTCAGTCAAATTGTTGATACCGTGCAAGAGGGGAATGTAGTGAAAACTATTAATTTAATTTTGCATGCTATAGTGAAGCATAGATCAAAGGACCCAAACCTTATGACTAATAAGCTACAGGAGAATCCCCATATAAAAGTAAGGCAGCTTTCAATGCAACTAGAGATTTCAAAAAATGTAATTCAAAGGTTTTTAAAAAACATCAGGATATCACCAGAAGGGCAGTACTACTTGCTACTAAGTGATGAGGCCACATTTTGCAGAGATGAGTGGCTAGATAGATATAACTCACATTTCTGGTCTCAACAAAATCCAAGTGGTCTAGGCAAGTCCATTAGTCTGTCAATGTTTGTTTTTATATGCATAGGAGGCAAAATTTAAGGCCCATACTTCTTCCCTGACCAAACTGAGGTTGCTACCTTCATATGAAAATAGTTGCCTCTTTTGTTAGATCTCAAACTCCACAACAACCACATGTTTCATGGTTCCAGCATGATGGTTGCCCTTCTCATTTTTCTCAAGTAACCATATTAAAACTTATTTTTAAAATTTTGTTTACTATTTTTTTTTTAAGCATCACTGAATGATTCGTTATGACTTTTTCAATAGATGGCACGAAATGCAATACAAGCTGTGTTTTGAGAGTGATTAGATTTCACCTTCTGAATAAGTTCAACTCCAATACAGGTTTCCCTTAGGAGAAATCTGCTAAACTTGAGATTTTGTTTTTAATTTTCCATTTTGACCAAGTATATTTAATTTCTGAGACATCGTGTGGTAGTAGGCATAATACTACCTCCTCAGGAACCAACTCCTTAGCACTGCACAGTGTATTCAACTCTAAAAAGTAACAACATGTAGGTAGCACTATCCTATATTATGCCAGTAATTGAAAATTATTGTCCCTCCTTAATCTACTGATATGACTTTTGAAAACTATATTTTTGTTTAAATAAATCAGTCAAGAGTTTCACACACATTTCCTGACTAATTAAAAGTACATGATTCGATTATTTTTATAAAAAATGCTTCCATGTGTATGATCAATTGGTACTCAGATGGATTATTCTGGAGATGTGGCTTTTCTGTTCCCTTATTCAGAGCAAGTGTAATTTGATAAAATTTGAATGGTTCCATTTATCAAATAAGAACACCACACCAGAACAAAATGCATTGAATAACGAAACTCATACATTTGGCCAACACATTTCTCTAGAACTTATTGTTTTTCATATACAGAAAAACTAATAATTATGTTTTTAAATAATTATAAATAAATTATTTATTATTCAGACATGATTTTTAGAGGAATTAATTACCACTATAATCATTAATAATCTGGCCCACCATAGTAGAAAAAATTAATTCAAAATAAAGTTCAAATTTTGAACATTACACTCCTGATTATTCGTTCAGTGAATAAAATTAGTTGAGTAAAAAAATATTTGTGATCATCTGTCTGGTCATATGTTCACACATAAATGGTTAAGTGAAGTTATAAAGTCATTACATAAATAATAATAATTATAATAATAATAATAATAATAATCTATCATATAATAATAATAAAAAATATTTAAAAAAAATTGAATAAGTTCAAATGAACTAACTTATTCATACCTTTATCAGTATCCCGGAATGATTTAAAACCAGGAACAGTTGACATAGCAATAATAGCATTACTAATATAACTCCCACAATAGTCACTCAATGGTTTTCGAGACTCATCAAATTGAATATTAGTTAGTGGAACTCCATCAGAAGCTATTTTATTGCCTAAAATAGAAATAAAAAGTGAATTAAAATGTATCAGTTTTAAATTACATATACCATATTCTATAACAACAATTTTTTGATTTAAATTAGCAAATGTGGAAAAACTACAATGGCAATATAATATAATTAAAATAACTTTTTCATTAAATTAAGTTATTTAAAACAGAATTTATTTTCCTTTTAAAAATAGATATTTGGTCAATTCACAGAATAAATTGTAGGATTAATCCAAATCATATTCCATCTATCAACAAAACTATTCCAATCAAGTTCATGAAGCAGACAATTTGTTGAGGCTCCTCATAACATATTTTTAAGCGTTTAGCGCTTTCAGCAATTTATACTGCCATAATCAGAGCTACAAATAATACCAACTACAATGAATAAAGAGTAAAAACTGATTTTAACAAAAAAGTTAAAAATATCCACCTAAAAGTACTGAACATTTAACAATACCATATTTAACAATGAATGCTCTTGGTTTCACAAGAAGCTAAAACATGGCACAACTGGAAATACTGAAAACTAACAACAACAAACGATTGATTTAAATCAGCATAATTTAACATTGCATGAAATTATTCAACAGAAGCATTACACATATGCACAACATTGTTAGAGGAGTGGAAGCTCAAAATTTAACAACCATACTAAAACATCATGAAAAAGGAGCAATGGGACCAACAATCAACTATTTAATGGTTTTACAATTAACAAGTATATACTTACTTTCCGTAGCTCCCTTTCTCCTAAAGTAATAAGAGAAGCCTACTGGGTAGCATTAATGTCCTCCACATTTACTTTGAAATATTAGACAAGTGGTTAATTATGCAAGCAGTCTTTAAGAACTGTTGTGAGGTGAAATATGAGAGCCCATATATGTATCACAAAATGCTAGTGAGTAAGGAGCCTCATTTAGCCTGATTTCAGTAATAACAAAATTTGCTTAGGAATGTGAGATATCCAAGTAATAGTTTGTGTCTAAAAACTACTTTACATTCAGGCCAGGATGATTTACAATAATTCTTCTCCTCAAACAAGAATGATTTTCCATTCTGATGTTTTGATGTCGTTGAGGACAACTAGCATGTTATCTCTCTCAGTTCCCCTAGGGTCCTCAGAGCATGATAACAAGCTCCCCTCCACTCCTACCCAGGCAGAGTGGTTAGCCTAATACTAAGACTATTGTAGTAAAGACCCTGTTTTATTTAACATTGAGTGTTTTAGATGAGCCATTAGTAGGGATCGACTTTTGAAAATTCTAAAGACTTCATTTTATCAAAAATCCAGCACCTAATGAACCATCCCCTACTGATATGCTCTACAAAATAAGGCCCCTCTTCAATATATTTCACAGGACAACGAATGGTTTAATTATCCCTTCCAGAACTCTGTGAATTGACAAGTCTATGATGCTATGCTATGGAGTGGTCTACTTATTTTCAGGCAATATTTAAAAGAAAAATGTATCAATACAGAATAAAATTGTAAATATTGAATGAATCTTCTGAATTAGTTTTGGGAATTATAGTATACATAGGGGCTTCTGATCAAGTGTTAATGGAAAAGGACATACTGAGGTAGTTTTTATCCGTAAATTAATGGATGGTAAATTTAATGTTAGCTATTTACTCCTATTGTCTGAACCTTGTCCATGAACTAATTGACAGGAAGAAATATACGACCAGTAGCCTTAGGGTTAACCAGAAAGGAACCATTGAGGCTATAAAGGTGGGCAAATCTAACAATAAATGAAGTTGTAGATTATTGTAGCAATAAAGAAGTATGTGTGCTCAAATGGAATATGATTATGATTTTCACAGTGAAGTAGTAAAATCGTTACTGCCTGAAATAAGTAACAATGGCTCAGAGATCTCCTATAAGTGTAAAGTGAAGTGGTAGCAGTGGCTATTTTCTTATCAAGTGCCATTCCTCCTTAACACTTGACTTCCTTGCCAGGCAGGGAGAGGCTGCTCCTCTCATAGGTGTGGCGTCTGACAAGAGTGATGGAGGGACTACTGTATTGTACATATCACACATTACCAAAAGCATTTAAACGCAGGCTGTAATATTCTTAATAAAATAAAAAAAAAATGAAATAATGAACCGCTGACAATAAACCAGCCTCTCCAAAGATCAATGAGGAAGAGGCTACTCCCCCATTTTACTGAAATGTATCCTCTATTTAGAAGGGAGGGGGTTCAGGAAATGGATGACAAGCTAGGTGGGCCTGAAAAATAGAATTAGGCAGGAGACGAGTTTTTTCCCCCGTGCAAAAAAGCCAACAGCAACCTGCCTTATGTATTGAAAACGGTCGTTTTCAAAACTTTTACAAAGATATGGACTGTAAATAAGTATATATGTAAATATGTTTGCATATATATAAATATGCATTTAGATATAAGTGTTTTCGTTTTATTAGACACTAAATCACTTATGACGTAATTTTTTATTTAGGTTTTTTAGATGTTTTAGATTTATTGTAACACATCTTTTATTTTTTATTTTGGCTTGTATTAAATTAAATTGAATTATTTTTTATGTGTTTATATCAAACCCGAGTTTTTGCAATATTTATTTGCAAAGCATTTATTTAAATTTAAAAAAAGCAGATTGGAAAACATTTAGACTGGAATGAAAGGTTGGGGTAAATTAGACAACTTACCATTCATAAGTTGCTGTGTAATGGGATCTTAACTCTCTATGGTTTTAATTAATATGAAGCTCATGCAATTTTTAATATTATTTGTGATGCATAATTTGAATATTTATAAGAAAAAACTAACAGTCACAGGTATCGGGTAAGAGATACTCAATAATAATCTAGTCATTTTAAGTGGGATGAGTTACAACATGGCTGCCATTTTGAATGGGTTAAGAGGCAAATCTTACATCTCAACATATGCACAGATTTACCTCAATAGTAGAGAACTTTTGGAGAGGTTACCAGACTTCTATTGAAGAATCAAGCTCTTTAAAGGGTCCTAGTCTTGCTTAAAACCATGAACAAAGTTAAGGGTGGAACAATAACCTGAACTGATGATTTATTTTATCTCCACTCGGATTGAACCATATTTGGCAGCTCAAAAGCCAGTAAAAGTAATTTTAGAATGAAGAAACTTACTAAGTAAATATTTGTCTCCTTGACATGCTTGAAAAATCACAACTTTCGGTATATCTTTTAGCTGAGGTAAAATTGACAATCCTTTTAAAATATGATACTCAATGGATATAAGTTTGTCATCAACACACTTAATGCAACCTAAAAGTATAATAAATTAATACCAAAAAAAGTAATAAAACAAAATGAAAATAAATTTAATCACAAATATAAACTAAATCAAAAAATGTGGAGAAGAGAAATTGGTTGAACATATTTAAGATAATTGTAAAATTATTTAGAAAACATTATTACAAAATTATCCTACAATGTTTATTCAAAACTAAGACAAATAATACAATAAAATAACAACTTCCACATGAATTTAATATATTGTTATGATCACCATATATAAGAATAATGATTGTGGTCAGGATATTTTTTTTAAAAATTATTATAATTTTAAAATTAATGTTCATTTGAAGAAATTTTTTGAAAATCGCATTGTGAGTACAACTTTAATAGCTGCTAATAATACCCCCCCCCCCTAATAGCAAGTTGAAAGTGAGGTCACCCTCCATCCATCCAAGATATATTTAGCCTCTGAATGGTTTAATTTAATTTATATCAGCTAAAAATTAAAAATAATCTATGCTATAAAAGCTTAATGAATATTTTAACTTATTACCTTGTTTGCCATGTGATAATATAGCAAGGAAAAAAATTGAATGTGTTTTTTTAAATGAATTTTTTATGTGATTAACAAAGGGCCCACAGAAAAATGTGCTTGGAACATCAATAAATGTTTTTATTTCAAAATTAAATTCTTTCATAGTTTCCTCCAGAGCAGCAACATCCTTATCAGATCCAAGCCTTTCTTCCTCACCCTGTAGTAAAATATAAAACAATAATTACTATATTGGCTATTTAATTAATGAGTATAATTGACATACTGTTTGTATGCTAAAAAGTATACACGATAAACTTTAGAAGGGGTTATCAATTTTAAAGAACATGAAAGACTAAATCGAAATCAGCGGAACTCTGTATTTTGGTTAATATTAACGTCTACTTGACTATAAGCTATATTAACAATTTTTTTAGGAACCATCCGGAGTGGGTGTTGTCAGGGGGTATTAAATGAAAAATCGCCATATTTTGTATCCTATTGGTTTTTGACCAAAGTGCACATAACAAAAGTTGTTTATTTTGATATTTAGAGGAACTTTTGTTATATACATTTTTATCATATAACAATTTATAAAGCAAGTAATTACACAGAAGGTTTTTTATAGTCATCAATGCATATCCATGTTTAAATGTATTCAACTTAGTACCTCGATGGATTAATACACTTTCATTAAACTTAACAGCCAGTAACAGGTTGAATGAAGAGCAAAGTACATTGTCATGCCCCCCCCCCCCGCTCTTTCCTAAACATCAATTAATCAAAAATGTCAGTTTCCCCTTAAATGTATTTAATACTTAATTTAATTAAGACAGGAAAATTACTTGAACAAACACTTTTTGTATTGTGAAGATAATGTAATAAGAATTGTTAACTTAATTTAATGTAAAAAGGACTGAGATCTTAAATGAGTGGGGAGTTTGGTTGGCAACAGTGAGTGTAGGGACGAGAGGGTGGTTGGCAACAGTGAGGGTAGGTGGGAGACTTCTTTTCTGTCTTTTTACTACTAACCTTATATTACACTAAGTTGTTTAAGCTATTAGCTTTTCCTGATGATTAATATTACTTCAATATTCTGAATGTATGTATAAAACTCTTGGATTTTAATACTGGGAGGATTTGAAGTGAGGAAAAATTATTTGAGCCCAACAGGAGAAATTATGGAACTAGACATATTTTGCGGGAATGCACAACTAAGACATAATCACTTCTGCCTCACCCCTCCCGAGCTCACATTGGTTTATGTTTACATTTGATTCAATGCTTATACTTTATTATGTAGTGTTATTATCAAAAATCTCAATTTGTTTAAGTCTGATAAATATATAATTTAAAATAATGAATGCTGTAGAGGTGCACAGAGTTATTTCTTGAATTTATTAACTCTGCTCTGTTAATATATACTATACTTTACTGCACATAGTACCATTATGAATATATAGTTTACTTTCCAAACATACAGAAGAGTATTTTTAATAGTAGTTAATACTTATATAAAACAGCTGGCATCGTTGTGCTTTGGACCACTTTTGGGGGAAATAAATTTATTCATACATGGTTCGGAATACAGAATTCTTTCTATGATTATGAATTATATGGTTAATATGATATTCTATGATTGTTATAAAAAAAGATACATGCACGGGAAACGTGTAATATAAAAATATTGTGGATAGTAAAGCATTAAGTACATAACAAATACTTTTATTATTAACATATCCCTAGCAATGCTGGGTACTCAGGTGTAAATCCTAAAAAACACTGACACGGGAAAATATAAAAATATTGTGCAAAGTTAAGCTTTGCTAAAAACAAAATACAATCATCTTTCAGCCTCAAATGATTTCCTGGGTAAAGCTGGGTACCTCAGCTAGTATATATATATATATATATATGTGTGTGTGTGTGCTACCGCTTTAGCAGTCACAATGTTTTCTTATTGTTACCAAACTCGATATATAATCGTTTTATGTAAAAAGAATGATCAAGTTTGTTAACAGCTGAAATCGGACCAGCAGGAGTGGGGGGGGGGGTATAGAGGGGGAAAATTTTGAAAATTTGAAAATCTCCGCTATTACACGTCGGATTGAAAAATTGTAAAGAACCAATCTTCCTCTAAATTTAATTGACTATAAATGTTATTATATACAGATTTGATCTATTATGAGTATTAACCAAGATATTTGGAATTTTTAGTTTTCAGTCCTCAGTAAACCCCCACTCCTACTCATCTTATATTAACAATAAGCTGTTATAACATGAACGTCTTTATTGTAAGCTTAAATACCAAATATTGTTTTCATGAGACCTTTATTATGGGAGATACCTGCGAATTAGTTGAACGATGATGTCATCAATTAAGATTTTACCTTCTCTTCTCGAAAATCCTTATTTGATTTATACCATACACAGCATTTAACTGTTTCAGTCAACACTAAAGATCATACCTGTCATTGGCATAAATCACACCAGGAACAAGGGGGGTTTAGAGCAGGGAGAATTCAAAAATTCAAAATATCTCCGGTATTATGAGTAAAATCGAAAGATGTTGTAGAATCAATCTTGTTAAAATATTGATGCTCTACAATTGCTGTTCTATATATTTTTTCGTAACTCAAATATTAAGCGAGCAATTCGTACATTCTGGTTTTCAGTCAGAATATGTGAGATTTCACTAGTATGTCATACCAGCACATGGGAAATCTGTTTAGTTTACACAGCCCCTGCGTGGCAGACTTTTTATACAAAAGTATAGTAAAATATCACAGTATGTATGACCTGAGATGTTTTCACCAGATAAACTATGTAACTACTAATAGCTAATTAGACAAAGCAAACTAAAATTTCATCTATCACTTTGTTTGGTCTATTCAATAATATTTAATAGTTGGAAGCTTCTATTATTTTATAAAATACACAGTATAAAATAGCGTAATACTCTATATAACAGAGCATGTTTTCTATGCACAGCATCACAAGCACAATTTTTTTTTTATTCAGTATAAGGCCCACTGCATATATTGGGTTATAATTCTCCCATATTTAATAGTATGTGTGTATTTATGTCCACTTTATGCTACTATGGCTAATTGGGGATATACTTATTTAATATTTAGTTTAATATAGATATACATATTTAATAGTGTTTCAAGTTTTTAAATTTCCTCTTAGTTTTCAAAGGCATAAACTACAAGATCTTTATCAAAATATTTATATTATTTAGTTAAGAAAATCAAGGTTTATAAAGTGCTAGTATATTCTATAAATTTTATGAAAAATAATGTGGCATAATAATTGAGAAAAGACAATGTAATTTTAGTCAGAAAGAAATGATAAGCAAAACTATACATACTAAAAACATTTTAAAGCCACTGTTATTGATATTTTATATTAACTTTCACTGATATTATATTGTTAACCAGTCATCCTTACTTCACAAGTAAGTAAATACATAAAGTGAATTAGTAAGAATCTCACCTTAAAATTTTCATTTATAATAATACACAATCCCACATTATCAGGATCATGAATTGGATAAACATTATTTCCCAATGCTCTTGCTCCTACAATATTGTTAGTATCTTCAGTTCCATCAACATTTTCCAAACTACTTTTAATGCTGAAAAGACTCTCAAAATCAGCATTATTCAACTCTACAAGAAACTGAGTTACTTTGTCAAGTTTTTTCAAGACATCTATAGCTATCCTCCATTCACTCTGTTCCTTTAACTTCAAAAACCAAATTTCCAAAAATTCTGGGTCACAGTCCGAGCCAACAGAGCTAATAAGGAGCTTTGCTTCATCCAGTGTTAATGATTCGCAAATCTTGTAGAGAAGTAATCTGATAGGCTGTATGTATGAAGTCGACTTAAATTTCTCGTCAGCATCATATTTTGACATACCATATCGCTCCAATAAAGCGTAATTCTGTAAATAATATAAGCACTCCAGTAACTTCATACTCCATAATTCTGGAGGGTTTTCATGAACGAAATTCTTTAGTAAGCGAAAATTAGTTTCAAAGATGCACTTTTCGCACAGACGCAAGCTTAAGCCTCTGTCATCATAAAAAAGAAAGCATAAAGAAACTTTTTCATATAAGAGTAATTGTCTTTCAATGTCCTTAACTATGTCTACTTTTAGAACAATTGGCGAATCTGTGGGGTCTTGGGATTTCTCATGAGACACATTGTCAGTTAAAACCCTTTCATCTCCAGCTGTTACTGGTGCAGATGCCATCATTCAATATAATTACAACGATCAAAGTTTGTTAAAAAGAAAAGAAAAATGCAGCACTAATATCATGACTTAAGATAACCAGTTTCACTTTTGTTGTAAATACGAGTAATAGATCGTGAGCGATACGTTCAAAAAGTGAGCACTATAAGATATAGGAAGGAGAGTTCAGCAAAACTGCCTAGATTAAAACAACTTTTATGACAACATATAATGTAAATCAAACTCTTCAGCATTCATTATAATTCTAAACTACTTCTTACTTCTAGTACTTTTCAAAAATCTGATTTAAAACAATTAGTTATCATGTTAAATGTTAAGAGTTGCTCAAAATCAGGTAGTTATATTTGTAAAAGTATTTATCAGGCTCAACTATAATATATTGAATATCCCAAAAATGAAAGGGTTTATAAATTTCGGTTCTGAGAGAATTTTTATATTTGTGATTCATAATCTATAATATAACACAGGTACTCATAAAAATATAGGATATTTGTAAACTACTAGAATGAACTTTAAATTCTTCGGTGTGAATTTTTCCTTAGTATTTTTTTTAAATAAAACTATATAATTTGATTTTTCAATTTCTGGCAATGGGGATTAATTCCAATATCCACTACCAGCCACTCCTCTATCCAACAAAGTCTTAAATTATTTCTTTCACTTTATTATAAATATATACACAATCATACATACAATTCTATGAATGTAAGCCACTTTAAAAGAATAAACTAAAATGGTGACTTTTCGTTGTACAACTGTATTTTTCCGTCTGTTACAGCCTTCATATATTTTTAACACAAATGGGTGTAAACTTACAATATCAGGAATGCGATTGTAAATTGTAATTCTAAACCATTATTACAATAAGAGCCAAATTTACAAAATTAGTTGTACAGAGTAACGCTTAAAAGCGAAAGCTTTTGTTGAACATTCATTAGAAATACGTATATGTGTTTGTGAGTATATATATATATATATATATATATATATATATATATATATATATATATACTAAGGTACCCAGCGTTGCTTGGGATATGTTAATATTAAAGGTATTTGCTACGTGAGGCTTCACTATTCACAATATTTTTATATGTCCCGTTTCCAGTGCATGTTTCTTTTTTCAAAACATCATGGACTAAATAATTCATAATCATGGATAGTATTCTCTATTCCAAACCATGATTGAATAAAAGCCCTTTGCCAAAAAGGGAAGAAGCACAACGATGACAGCAATTTTATGTTCGTAACCTTTACTGCAAAATACTTTGTTGTATGTCAGGAAAGTAAACTTTATAATCATAATGGTACATATTATGTTCAGTAAAGTACAATATATTAAAGGAGCAGTGTTAATAAATACCAGACAAATCTGGGTGTTGCTCCCCAGCGCTTACACCCCTCCTTCTCACAGCGTTCCCCACTTAAATGATTTGTTTTTGAGAATTAAATAAATTCACATTTCTGAGAATAACACTACATTACTACAATAAAAGTAAATCGCATGTAAGGATAAACCAACGTGAGTTTAGGAGGAGTGGGGGTGAAAGTGTATTTTAGTCCCCCCTTGGTGGCACACGATGACGACGGCGGCCATTTTGTTTTTCTAACTTTATCTTTTTTAACACTTTAAAATTTCCGAAATACGCCATCGGTGGTTTTAAGCGAGGGCGGGGATTATAACGAAACAAGATGGCGGTGTAGGGGGGGGGGGGACTAAACTGCACTTTAGCCGGAGTGGGACAGACGTGATTATAACTACCTTGAATTCCCGTCATGATACGACTGTTACAAGCCTGCGTTTAAATTGGGAGCTGCATAATTTCTCCTCAAATTCCCCCAGTATTAAAATGGAAGTGTATTATGCATAAACTGATAAAATTAAAGTAATCGTAATCCTCAGGAGAAGGGAATAGCTAAAATAGATTCCTATGGTATAAGGCTAGGAGTTGTGAGGAAAATGCTAGTTCACATACCAAGTATAGATATGTAAGATCGGCTCCGTCGTTTGTGCCCAATAAATGTGTTGACCCCCGCTATTGTTTTTAGCGTATATCTCTTTTATACTTCGTTATACGATAAAAGTGCGTACAATAAATGTTGATTTAAATAACAAAAGAAACAATGTTTGTTATGTGCATCTTTGCCGAAAAAGCAATTGGAAACGAAATATCGCGATTGTTCATTTCATGCCTCTCTTAAAACTCCAACTCCTGATCGTCCCTAGAAGTTCTAATATAGCCATAATCATGGAGAAGTTAATATTGATCGTTTTGGTTTTTCAGGGTGAAATAAAACAGTGTATTATAGACGTAAAATTTATTTTAATGTACAATATTTTGACCATTATTTAATACGACTTTTCCCCATCATTCCAGCAACTGTATAATACTATGTTCATAGAATGCCTGGGGTTTATTGTTAAAAAACTGGTCAAAGTGGCTTTTGATGTCCTCTTCCTTTTGGAATTTCTTTCCAATCATGGAATTCCGCAGAGACCGGAATATGTGGTAGTCACTTGGAGCTAGGTCTGGTGAATAGGGGCTAAAGGTCCCATCCAAGTATCAATATTGTATTGCAAGTGACCAATGAGGTGTGAGGCCTAGCGCTATCTTGGTAAAACAAATTGTTAATTGTGACGAATATAGAGTAGAATTAATTGTTTGTCCTGATGGTAATAGCTCATACAAAATAACACTCCTGAAATCCCACCATATGAAAAGCATTATCTTCTTTGGATGCAATTCACGTTTTGACATTCTTCTAGGAGCATCACTACTAGGTCCCCAAGAATTTCTACGGACTACATCGTGAAATAACAATTTTTCATCTCTTGTCCCTTTCATCTCTTGAACCTTTTTAAAACTGGGTCGTTGCCGGTCCCGTAGAGAATGACAAATAGAAATGCGATCTGACTTCCGTTAGCTAGTGAGGGACCCAAACATTAAGCCTGGAAACAGCCAAGCTTGTGCAAATGATTTTCTACGCTTGTGTGCGGCACATTCAGGGCCATATCAATGTCTCGCACCTATTCGTTGGGCATTTGATCTACAGTGGCCTTAACATTGCTCGCTACAATATCATGTGGGCGACAAGATCGCTGAGCATCATTGCTGTGAAAATTTCCTGAATGAAATTTGGCAAACCAATTTTGACAGGTGCGTTTGTTTAAGGCATCATACCCATAAACACTGCAAATTTGTCTATGAGCTTCTGTAGAACGCTTATCTCTTTTAAGAATATAAAATTACGAGGACAGACTATGGGAAGAAATACGAAGTAGGATTCAAGGGCCTGTTGAATCTTTGTACAAAATCATTGAAAATGATTTTTATAGTTTTCGGGATCCATTAACCTCCACGCCTACCCATGTAATATTAACATATAAGTTGTTATATCATGAACCACTTCATTGCGAGGTTAAACATCACCTTCATTGAACTTTTACTTTGTGAGAAGCACAAAAATACGTTATGTGATGACGTTCTCAATTAAGATTTTTCGTTTTTTACTCGAAATTCAAAAATTAGACGAATTCTTGACGTCAGATCAACTGTACTATTAACTTCTAAAATTAGGAATTTTGACCGTAGTTTCTCTTAGAGAATTTGGAACTGGCCTTACCTAGGGCATGCCGAAAATCTTCACTGCAACTGCTAACGAACTAATACTTCAGCATCAATTCCATCTTCTATTTCTTAAGATCTAGCTTACTTCATTCAAGATAAGGGTTAACATGACCTTTTGTTTCATCAGCAATCTCTTAAGTTCAATGTCATCAGCCCGTTTCTTATGTTTTTAGTGAATCCGTTGTATTTCAAGAATACTTTAACGTCTAGCACATTTAAGGGAAGCAGAATGCTCCAGGTTTCACCATCAAAAGCAGCTCTATTTATAAATCTTTTACTTGTTTTAGGAGTGCCTGCCAATACAATACCACACGAAGGCAACAGCCAGAGTTAGAGCAGTAGATCTAACAAGCAATGGTGTTGCTTGCTACAGTTCTATAGTCTATTTTATTTGAGCAAGCTGTTTTCTGTAAATACCAATATCACCATAACCGATGGCATTCAAAGAACCGCCGATGGCATTGCCTGCCCTATTGATATTGCCATCACAATAAATTAAAGTTGCAGGAGAAATAATACAATACTGAGAAACGTCCGGCAGGGCTGCGTAAACGAAGCAGATTTCCCGCGTGAAGTTTAACAATAGATAAATCTACATACCGGTAACACAACACCACCGTGAATTTTAAGTGAATAAATACAAACGAAAATAAGAAACCTCCCGACAGAGATCATCTGAAACGTAAACAAACAGTCCCAACTTCTTACCGAAAAGAAAAACAATTACTGTAATATAACGTATTAATTTGATTGGAAACTACTATATCTAGTAGCGTAATATATAATGAATCAGAATAATTTATATCTCAATCAATCAAATTTAAGTAGACCAAAAACTTAAGAAGGGGTCACCAGAACATATTTGTGTGCATCTCGTATAATAAATGTCTCTTGAAAACAATATTTGATCCATAAGCTTCGAATGATGAGGTTTATTACATAACCGAGTATTGTTTATGTAACATGAGTAGAAGTGGGGGTTTCCTGAAGGCTGAAAACTGAAAAATGCAAATATTTTGGTTAATATTCAAGATAGAGAATAAATGTACATAGTAATATTTATAGTACATTTGATTTGCTATAAGAGTGATTCTATACACTTTTTCGATCCGACGTATAGTAACGAAAATATTTCGGATTTTCAAAATTCTCCCCCTCTAAACCCCCCCTCCCTCTAGTCCGATTACAGCCGTTAACGAACTTGATCTTTCTTTTTATATAAAACGACTAAATATCGAGTTTTGACGATTAAACAATAATTGCGACCGCTAGAGCGACACCAGACAAATATATCTCTAAATAACAAACTAAACAACTTTTGATACGTGCACATTGACCGAAAAATCAATGCGAAACGAAATATCGCTATTTTTAATTTCAGGCCTCCCTTATAACCCCCACTCCTATTTGTCTCAGAGAATATTAATATAGCCTAAAGTCTTTAGTTGGGCTAGTAGTAATATACATACCAAGTTTCATAAAATTCGGTTCAGCCGTTTATGCGTGAAAAGGTAACAAACGAACAGACACGAAAGAAACAAAATGCAGTTATGGTGTCTATGAGATGTGAAACGAAAAGTTATCGTGAAATTTCGAGAAAAAAATCAATGTACAGACAGAGGTTACAATTTTATATATATACTAGCTCAGATACCCGGATTCGCCAGGGAATTCATTTGAGACTGAATGGTGATGGTATTTTTTTGACAAGGCTTTACTTTCCACAACAGTGGACGTAATTTGACATTTCGTCACATTGTTTAGGCTTTCTACCGTCGTTGCTATGGATTTGTTAATAATAAAATTGTTATTTAAGGCTTCACTGTCCTCAATATTTTTATATTTCCCGTCTCCTGTGCATGTAATTTTTTTTTATAACGTAAGGGACCATATAATTCATTATCATAGAAAGTATTCTGTATTCCAAACCATGTGTGACTAAAAGTTCCTTTCCCTTGATGCGGTACGAAGCCCAACGGTGACAGCTGGTTTAGGTACGTAATAACCGCTATTAAAAAACTCTTTTGTAAGTCTCGATTGTAAACTGCATATTCATATTGGTACATAGCGTGTTCAGTAAGTACATCATATATTAACGTAGCAGAGTTAATAAATACCAGAAATAACCGGGTTCACCTCCCCAGCGTTCATCCTTTTAAATTATTTATTTATGAGCATTAAGCAAATTCACATTCCTGAGAATAACACTACATTGCTAAAAGTGTAAGCATCAATAATCATGTAAACATAGACTAATATGGGGTCGGCAGAGAAGCGGAAGAGCAACTACGACAAAGGAAGTAATCCCCACCCCACACCTCCCTATGTCCAGTGGTGCCAACTCATTTATGATCTGAATCTTGTAACACAATAAATTATATTAACAAATCTGATTACATTATCTTCATAATACTAAAAATGTTTGTTCAAATAATTTTGACGTTTTAATTAAATAATGTATTAAATACACTTTGAGAAAACCGGCGTTTCTCATGAATTAATGTTTGGGTGAAGAGAAGGGGGGGGGGGCAGTATACTTTACTTGGTGCCAATTTTTACTGGCGTTAATTAAATAACATAGGTTTGAATTATTAAGGATAAAATATTAACATAGATTTGAATTCATTTATCCAGGTGAGTTACCTAGTAGTACATATTGGAAAAAATTGTTATACGAAAAAATGCATTAAAAAAAGTTACTCTGAATAACAAAGTAAGTAACTTTTGTTATGTGCACTTTTGAAATACCGCGAATTTTTATTTCATGTCTTCCTTATAACACCCACTCCCGTTTGAATCTAAAAATTGTAATATAGCTCATAATCATGGAAGAAGTAATGCTAATTCACATACCGAGTTTTATTAAGTTCGGTTCAATCGTTAATGCCGAATAAACTTGTTTGCTCCCTCTTAGATTTAGTAGTATAACTCGTTTATACTTTGTTATACGACAAAAGTGAATATTACAAAAGTTACTCTAAATAACTAAATAAACAACTTTTGTCATTTGCATATTTGCCGAAAAACCAATGGGAAACGAAATATAGCTATTTTTAATTTCAGGCCTCCCTTATAACACCCACTCCTGTTTGTCTCAGAGAATATTCATTTAGCCTAAAGTCTAAGTTGGGTTAGTAATAATATACATTCCCAGTTTCATAAAATTCGGTTCAGCCGTTTATGCGTGAAAAGGTAACAAATAGACACGAAAGCAACAAATTGCAGATATCGTGTCTATGACATGTGAAACGAAAAGTTATCGTAAAATTTCGAGAAAAAAATCAATGTACAGACAGAGATTACAATTTTATATATATACTAAGGTGTTAAGGGTTTGTACCCGTCGTTGCTGTCGATTTGTTAATAATTAAATTAATTTTTTGTGTAAGACTTCATATTGTCACATTTCCCGTCTCCTGTGTAATATTCATAGATTTGAATTATTAAGGACAAAATTTTACATAGATTTGAATTAATTTTTCCAGGTGAGGTACCTGGTAGTTCATATTGGAAATATTGATGAGCATATCAATATTTCTACGCAAATTACTTGCTTCATACATTGTTCCCGAAAAAATGTAAAAAACAAAGTAAAAAGCTTCTGTTATGTGCACGTTTGTCGAAAAACAAATAGACAATGGAATATCGTGAATTTTTATTTCAGGCCTCCCTTATAACCCACACTCCCGTTCAAACCTAAAAATTTTAATATAGCTTATAATCATGGAAAAATTAATGCTAATTGACAAACCGAGTTTTGTTAAGTTCCGTTCAATCGTTAGTGCCCAATACAATAATTGACAATTATTGTCGGGCATCGTTTTAGTTTTCAGTGTATTTCTTGTTTATACTTGGTATACTACAAAAGTGAATATAACAAAAGTTACTCTAAATAACAAAATAAACAGTTTTTGTTATGTGCACAATTGGCGAAAAACCAATAGGAAACGTAATATCGCTATTTTTAATTTTGGGCCTCCCTTACAACCCCCACTTCTGCTCGTCCCTAGAAATAATGGTACAGCTTATTATCATGAAGGAGTTAGTGCTAATTCACGTACGGAGTTTTGTTTAGTTCGGTTGATTCTTTGGTACCAAATAAAATTATTGATACCCGTTATAGTTTTTAACGGTTATACGTTAACGTTATAGTTTTTTCCCCTTAAGGGAAATCTGCTAAATGACCGAGGTCAAAAGCCGAGAGTGCTGAAACCCTTCATTTTACCTTGAACAACAAGAGATTCTCCTATGAGGGGCAGTCGTTAAGCTCCCAAAAAATTTGAGTTAAGTAAAACACCAAAACTGTTAGCAGTGAGACCAACGACTGGAGCAGCAAATGGATCGGCATTCCTCCACTTCATAGATTTCATATCAGGACGAGGTGTACCAACTACAATATCTCCTAATTTGCTCTTAATTTTTTCCTCACTACTCTGTTTATGTAGACCTGATTGCCAGACAAAAACTTCTAAGCCCACTATGTCGTCGTAGGTACGATTAGGAATTTTGACTTTAGTTGGGAATTAGGAGCTGCTCTTACCTAGGGCATGCCAAAAATCAGTCACTGCAACTGCTAACGAATTGAATACTTCAGCATCAATTCCATCCCCTTCTAGTTCTATGAGATCTAGCTTGCTTCGTTCAAGATCGGAGCCAACATGACCTTGCGTTTCACCAGCAATCTCTTCAAGTTCAGTGTCATCAGCCAGTTTCTTATCTTTTTAGTGAATCCATAGTATTTCAAATATTCTTAAGGAATCGGGAATCCCTACAACTATTTTTCTGTATTAAAAAAATATATCAAATCAATTTTAAGCTGGATCCAATGAATTAGGCGTACAGCTAACTGCAATTACAATAATTCCGGAAGTTGTTCTTCAGACCATCCATTTAAGTCGGGAAAAATGGAATAATCCTCTTTTCAACTCCTTGTTTCTTCTTCACTCTTAGAGGCTTCAGATCAAATTTGTCAACAATATTAGAATCTGCAGCACATACAAGTTCTCCTAAACTTCCACAATCCATATCATAGTACTCTTTTTTACAAACATTTCACAAATCATGTTCCTAGCCGGTTCAGGTTATCTATACTGAGAAAGAGGACAAGTTGTTCTAACTGAAGTCTTTTGTACGTCTTCAGGGCAGATCTCTATTCCTCAGTATTTCTACTGCTCCACCAGGAAGTGTATTTCCAAAACCAGGATGTCCGCTCAACGAAACAATACGAGATGGGTGCATACTTTATTTCACGAAATTTAGAAGCTGCAATACATTCAGCTGCATCAAATGCTTTCCGAAGACTACTTTCAGATTCTCCAGCTAATTTACTCTTTACTTCTAGCCTATTTTATGGAAGCAAAATGCTCCAGGTTTCACATCGAAAGCAGCTCTGTCTATAAATCTTTTTCTATTTCCTAGTAGAATTCCTCTCACTTCTAGTAGGAGTGCAATAAAATATCACACGGAGGTTAAGCAGCAATAGTTCTAAGAAGTAATGGTGGCACAAAGGAAGTTCTACATTCCCTTTTATTTGAGCAAGCTGTTTTCTCCCAATACTATTTTTGTTTGATTATTACAACGCTTGAAATTTGAGCATTTCATGTAAAACCGAGATGAGATCTCCAGTGTGTCATTCCAAGTTGTGGGAAATGTGCTCTGTTTACACAGCCCTTGAAATACTACAGACTTCTTTTTGCTTACCTATATATATGTGTGTGTGTGTGTGTAATTACCAGATGTGCAACATATAATTCAGAAACATTTTAAGAAATATTTAGAAAAATGTGTTACACAGTGAAAGGGCTATAGGTTTGGCTAAAAAAACATTTTTCCTTGAAGAAATTTTAATAAATTTGAGTGAACTGCAGCTATTTGGAGAATCCATATTAATTCGCTAGTTAAAATAAATGATCGTATTTATGTGCAAAATAGCTAATTGAACCGCTTTAGTGGTCGCAATCATTGTTTATTCGTTACCAAACTCGATATTTAGTCGTTTTATGCAAAAAGAAAGATCAAGTTCGTTAACGGCTGAAATCGGACGAGGGGGTTTAGAGGGAAGGGATTTCGTAAATTCGAAACATCTCTGTTACTATACGTCGTATCCAAAAATTGTATAGACACAATCTTATTGGAAATTAAATTTACTATAAATATTGCTCTACACATATTTGGATTTTATAGTTTTACGCTTTCAGTAAACCCCCACTCCTACTAGTGTCATATTAATAATAAGCTGTTATACCATGAACCACGTCATTACAAGGTTAAATACCAAATATTGTTTTCAATAAAGCCTTATTATACGAGATACAAACAAATACGTTCTGTTGACCCCCCCCCCCCTTCTTTTGTTCTTGGATTACTAAATTTCTATTAATTATTAATATAATCATTCTTAATTACTAACTTCACGAGGGAAATCTGCTTAGTTTACGACTTTTTTTTAGTGTGTAGTACCTAATGCAAAAACAAATTCTGTTAAAGTAAGAGAACGCACTTCTCACCCGTTCGCCTAAAAGAAAATGTTAAAGATTTGCCTAAGGCCTGTTAAGGCACATACTTCAAAGGGTTCCCGGTGGCTCAGTGGGTAGCGTCATTTTCTTTTAACCACAAGGTCTCGAGATCGAATCTCGCTCACAGCTACTATTATATTTTTTTTTTACTTTTCGTTTCTAGGGCGTTTATTTAATATTAATAAATAAATAAAAAGTTGTTTTTAATTATTGGCATTTATTGTTCAACGTGTTTCATATAATTAAAGAAAATTCGAATGCTTTCTGTCAAAAATATACTAGGTATAAGGGAATATTTATTATTATACGAGACGCTTGATAAAATTTTTAAATCGACGATAGAAAAATATAAATATATAGAAAGATATTTAACATTGATTTATTTATTAATAAAAAATAAACGCCCTAGAATGAAAAAGTAAATAAAAAAATAGTCACTCCGGGCAAGATTCGATCTGGAGATCTTATAGTTACAATAAAAAGGACGCTACCCATTGGGCCACCGGGAACCCTTTGAAGTATTTGCCTTAGCAACACCTCAAGACTTTCAGGCATATTTTAAAAATTTCTTTTAGGCGACAGCGTGAGAAGTGCGTTCTCTTGCTTTAACAGAATTCGTTTTTCATTAGGTACTACACACTAAAAAATTTGATTTCAAATCCATGCGTAGGAGTGTGAATCCTGAATTGAGTAAATTAAAATAAGTTTCACATTTGATGGCAAAAAATTGATGGATCATGGAATTAATTCAAAACATAAAATTCATCGTTTGAACTAAAATACACCCTGATGCATTTTATGTCAAATTTTATGAATCGTAATCCCTCTTCCTTCAGTGAAGTGCTCATTTCAAAAGCATCTATAGAAAACTATATTTGTAAGTACACTTCTATTTTTGTCATTTTATTCTAACTAACAAGATGAACATTTTGATTGATATAAATTCATTTTTTTAAAACATTGGCTTTCTTTTGTTTGTTTAAGCTCAAGTCCCCCTCCCTGATACATACTACTAATTTGTTCCTGCCCATTTACTTTAATCCTGGACTTTGTAATAGTACATGATTCTTCCTCTGTGACCCCTCAAGTCCCTCCCCATCGCTGATACATATTATCAATTTGTTCTTGACTACTTACGTTCATCCATGGAATTTGTACTAACATTTGATTCTTCTTCAGTGACCCCCATGCCCCCTCCCCATCGCTGATACATATTAGCAATTTATTTCTGACTACTTACTTTCATCCATGGACTTTGTACTAGTAACTGCATTTTTTAATTATTGGCCTTGTATTCTATTGTTTAATAGACCACTTCTGGTGCATACTAGAACAAGCAACAGCCTGCAAGCACACTCACAAATACAGCATCCAGAACTGTTATTAGTATGGAGGTTATTTATCAATCCATTTTATACTATCAAAATAAAAACTGATAAATAATACCATTTTCTCTCCTTCAATATGGTGCAGTATAATAATAATATCCTCTACGAGTGTCTTAAAAATATAAATCTTTAAAGTAGATAGGAGAGTCTGCAAAATAACTATCCTTTTTAGAATATAGACTGTACTGATAGTATCCTATCCTTAAAATTGAATAAGTTGGTGGGTTAAAACCAAACAAAAATTTATATGACATCACATTAATTTATTAATCAGTAACAAAAATTACTATAACAATGTCATGAGGACAAGATTTGAAGTAGATTAAAATAATTTCTTGTAGTTTTGCATATATACACATATCTTCACAAACAAAAAGTAAAAATGAACACAACATTTCAAAACAATATTGCATAACAAGACCTAATTTTATCCTATTACAATAATGCGAAGAGCATAAAACCTTGGCACATTTTATTCACTTCAAATGGTTTTATCCATTGTCAATACAATGAAAATATTTGGTAACAGCTACAACTCAATTCTCCTTTGATGTTAGAAATTTTAGTTTTTCAACTGCACTATTACAGTCTCATTCATGGTTTATATTATTAGTCCCTCTTTTGTCATTGTTACATTTCAGTTGTATACTTTTTTTATTTGTTAACCGTTATATCTTTGTTTCAATATTTAAATATTATTTTATTTTTTGTAATATAATTTCACTTTAAAGTGTTTTTGAGAGTAATTTAATCATCGAAGAATAATTTGCCCCAAACGTTTCCCAAATGATTTTTATGTTCAACTGGTCAAGGACAAAAAAAAAAAATGAGAGAAAGGACCTCTTTCTGAACAAACATTCCTGTCGACAATGATTACAGATGTTTGGCCTACCTCCAGTTACAAAATAATAAAAATGAAATGGTAGAGTATAAAACATAAATATGTGAAGTCAATATGAGAACAGCAAATAGATTTATTTTTAAAAAAAATAAATAATTGATTTATTATATCATTGAGATGTTCATATTTGCCTTTTTTTTTCTTTTTTTTTTTCATTTGTGATTTAGTAGCCACTTATTAAGAACCTCTGTGTTTTTCCCTTCTACACTCGAAACGGGTTATTTTTATATATAACTTACCAGACTGTGTTGGCCTAGTCTGTTGCTACTAAAATTCCTTTGAATAGTCAAATCTACAAAAATGGCAAACGTTTTTTTTTTTTAGGTAATCAAAATGTTAAAAAAAAAACAAAACAAATAATATAACAAGAATACAAATTCAAAGCAATGACAAAGTTATTACAATTTATAATTAAGTAACTTATAAAAAAAAAAAATCCATATATTACATATAACTTAAACAGTCATAAATTGAGTAACACCATTTGTGTTATTTACATTGTTAAAGAAGTTTATAATTAATATATATTCTAAACACACATTATTATTTATGCTATTATGTTAAAAAATGCTATTATTAAATAATAACTGAGATACAGATGATTTCATGTTATCACCTAAAAGTATGGTATCCTTAGTATGTGATATCTAATAAAATGCATTATAGTGTGTAATATATTGTATGTCCTCTTGTTCATGCAAATACTAAACATATTACTTTTCAACCTAAACAATGTTTTCTTAGACTAAAACCTCTTTATAAAGCTGTGAAAAGTGTTATAAATACAGTTTATGATATAAATTTCCCTTACAATAAATGTTAATTGTTAACATTCTGTAAATGATATTGACATGCAAGTGATCTTGAATATTCCTGTCCTACTCATTTGCATTAATAATAGAACATGAGAAGTTGATTTTAACAATGTGTATATCTGAAATGTGTAAAACATTGTGAATAAAATATTACTAGGAGAGTGGAGTGGAACTAAATGGATTTATAATGGTATACTAACAGCCTTTAAATAAATGTAACCACCTTAAAAAAAATGTTAAATACAATAGGGAGGAAAATGTTTGATGATGTTAACTTCTTAAATTTGAGTGATAGAAGTAAAATACTGTAGGAAGCGTTGGTTATTTAATATTCAGTATAGTGGAAGATTTTGGCGTACATGTCCTTTCATCCTGTACAGACATATCCTCACAATATGCTTCAACATAGTGTCAACATTGCATTTAAAATAGAATCTCGCTCGAGCTGACAACATTGTATTGAAAATGATTTTCCTAATGGTCAGTTTCATATTAACACTGGATCAATACTTACTCAACAAATTAAAACAGATGGATTGTATTTTTAGTTTTAGCTATTGTCAGCCATATTTGTATACAGAAACTCGGGAGTGATATAGACTCTTCGTCTTTCTCATCACATTGAACTTGATCCTTTTCTGGATATTTTGAAATGCTACAAATCTTGTATTCATAGATTCAAAGTAAATGATTATTTTCTGTCTGTATTATAGTAGCTGACAGTGTTAGAAAAAAAGTAATTCTCATTTGAGAAAAGAAATCGTTTCCAGACAAATGCCACTTTTATGTATTATATATTCCATTTTGATAAATTATTTTTAATTAATGCAAACTAGAGCGGAATATTGTAGGAGCTAATTAATGTTGTGAACAGTAAATGTAAATTGCCTGTGATTAACTTCATCCTTCATGAGATTTCTAGTCTCTTGTAGACATTCAACTACAAGTCTTGATAATAACAGACATGGGTAGAGATATGAGTCAACAGTGTTGGCAAGGACTTCAGCGAGAACTTCCTTATTTATTTACAGAGAAAGAAAGCCCTTATTTTGCCGAAGTAAAACAATGTTTATCCTTAACCTTCTACTGGTAACACTGTTTTGACACCTTAGAAAGGTAACATGGGGTGACGAGTCACCCCAATAGATTACTTAATCAATAAAGGAGATTAATGTTAACACAATGATTTATTTACATTTTGACATTTATATTAAATTATTATTAATACAATCGACAACTGAAAAATAGATTGAACAATCACTACTTGAAGCAGTTGCTACACACTTCCTTGTGATGCTTGCTGCACGTATGTTTTCCGAATTTGTTGCAGCCCGTTTTCACTTTTTTGTCATTTGCTCGAGTGCATTGATGACATCTTCCTTGCCTTTGTAGTTATGATGGAAAAAGTTGTCATTCTTCTTCATTCAATGATTTTCTCTGCCCAAGAAATGTTGCAACATCATGAGACAAATTTTTACTTAGCCATCGTTCCACGTGAAGCTTGATAAGTTGATGAGCCAAGTTTTTCAAACAAAATTTCCTTTTGAGGTTTATCTGAGGGCAATCGTATACAGTACTAAAATATTTATTCCTGCTTGATGCATAAATTCAATAAAACATTCTAAGAGGCCAGCGTCGTGTGCATCGTGAAACACTGTATGCATGCAATATTTTATCAAATGTGTCAACTCTCCCTTTAGTACTAATATAGAAATCTATAATTTCTGTTTTTTTAGTGGCTTAAATTATGTGTTCATCACTCTTTCATAAATTTAGGTCATTAACATTGCAGAAATCCATTTTATGCAAATAGGCGTTAAAAAAATTCGGCAACCGAGAAAGGTAACAAGGGTTACTAGTCACCCCAAGCATGTGATAAATCAGGTAAAAAGGCTCTGACACGGGGGCCAACACTCTTAATCGAACAGTACTAACGCGAAGTGAGATTAGCAAGTGACTGAAGTTTGCCCTATCACGCCTACCGACAAACAAAAAATAAATCTAAGTACCATCGGAAGGTTAAATAAGATGATACAAGGGTCCCTTCAAAATATGGACCAATAACTATACATTGAATATATAGAAGAGGCCCTGAAGGGGCTACAGAAAAAATGAACTAAAAAACTTATCACAAGGCATAAAAAAAAAAAAAAAAAAACAATGAACAAACAGCCAAGAAAACAATGACGCTCCATAGGCCCAGAAAACATGGACACTCCACACAGCCCAGAAAACATGGATGCTTGATACAGCCAAGAAAACAAGGATTTCGAGACAGTTGAAGCTGAGAAGAAGAAACTACTATCCCTATCTCATTGGCGCTATGGAGGACGAAACTGCATTCCTTATGCAAAACTATTGCGAGCTTTACTCAGTTAGTAGTCAGCTGCCATCCAGTTCACTCCAGTATAACCTGAAAATAGTGTATGATTACCTAGAGCTAGTGTCTCACGCAGGAAGTAGCCATGGAAGACAAATTTACCAACAACATTCTTTTGAACGGGTTCACGAAGCCAATTTTTCTCGTCAAGGAATCACACCACAGGAATACCTCCAACATAAAGACAAACCTGTGGCTATTCGTATGCATGACAACCAAGCCCCAGCCATTAGAGCTAACTAGCACACCGCTTTCCAGATATACTGATGTGATTATTCATTAGCTTGCGATCCCTACGGACTCCGAAACTGAGCCGAACATGGATGAGTCGAACATCAGCAGCACAATATCCATTCCCGGGAAAGACTTTGTGATTCCTTAACCTGGAACGCTGGACGATTCACACAGACATGAAAACATAGACACTCCATAGAGCCCAGAAAACTAGGACCCTCCATAGAGCCCAGAAAACATGGACACTCTATACAGCCCAGAAAACTAGGACCCTCCATAGAGCCCAGAAAACATGGACGCTGCATAGCATAACATAACCATTCGTGGCTAGGTAACCATTTGATAGCTTAAAATATATTCAATATTATTAATAGCATAGGTGTAATTATTCCTGTAATTGAATATATTGTAGTTGTGCAACAGTTTGATAAGTTGTCTATTTCACTTGATTTTTTAATCGTAGTCATTTTTCTAGTTTGACACTTTGGGTTTTCTAGGATGTCACAACGAACTTCACAACTAGTCCAAAGAACAGTCAGTTCTACTTGAAGACATTTTGAAATGGCCTTAAATTTTCCACTAATCGATGTTGCATTTGATATTGTTAACCTTAAATTCCAAATTGTTGGATTTTCCAGTACACATTTTTATACAATGACTGTCAAAATTATTAATTACATTTAGCTGCATTTCTGGAAACATACCAAATACACTACTAAGTGCATTTTTTAAATTTATGGGGTTTCGATGTGATGTCCATGAATAAATAAATTTATGGGAACTTTTGGGAATTTAACACATCAAAAGTGTCATTCACTAAACTGATGAATTAAGTTGCTTTCTCATTTTTTAGTATGTACTCTATAGCCTTTGCTAAGTGGCTCTAGCTGGATGTTGAAGCTGACTAGCAGAGTGAAACTCCATGGAATTGACCTTGACTGTGGACTTGGAACTTCCACGTACGTCACTGTGTACCCAGTACATCACTGGGGAAATCCTTGACCTGCCCTTAATGACAACATGAACTGTCACTGGGTAACATAATGAAAAATTCTTAAGGTAAGAGAGGATAGTATGAATTCAGCAGGTTGTTCTACCCTCAAAGCTCAGAACATGCCGATACTGTTTGCTATACCCATGAGAAATGCTTAGCAGCATTGCAATTGTCACTGAATGACTTTGTGTTAAGATCAGAGATTTGCTGAATCAGGAGGCTTGTAAAAAATTGTGGGGTTCTCATATGTCCTCATATTAAGCACTCAAAGGCTGCGGTGAAGGTGCTCGTTGTCCAGATATCAAATTAGCGGCTACTTTTGTGTATAATAGGGATGTCATTGTATCTAAACCTGGTGGATATGTGTGATGGCTAACAACATAACCATAAGCACTCAAAGGCTGCGATGAAGGTGCTCGTTGTGAGTGAGCTAACCAGCTCTAAGTGCAGGAGCTTGCTTGCCATGCATACGAATAGGCAGAGGTTTGTCATTACGGTGGAGGCATTCCTGCGACACGATTCCTTGATGAGAAAATGACCTGCATAATCCACTCCAACTTCAATGAAAGGACAATCTCTTGTAAGGCAACAAGATTGGGTGCCTTACCGGTATTCGAGACTTTGCGTTTCCTACGACTGGAAAGCTGGACGATTCTCACAGCCCAGAAAACATAGACGCTCTATACAGCCCAGAAAACAATGACACTCCATACAGCCCTGAAAACATGGACGCTCCATACAGCCCAAAGAACAAGGACCTTCCATTGAGCCCAGAAAACGTGAATGCACCATACAGCTTAGAAAACTAGGATCCTCCATTGAGCCCAGAAAACATGAACGCTCCATACAGCTTAGAAAACTAGGATCCTCCATAGAGCCCAGAAAACATGGATGCTTCATACAGCCTAGAAAACATGGATTTCGAGACAGTTGAAGCTGAGAAGAAGAAACTACTATCCCTATCTCATTGGCGCTATGGAGGACGAAACTGCATTCCTTATGCAAAACTATTGCGAGCTTTACTCAGTTTGTAATCAGCTGCCGTCCAGTTAACTCCAGTATATCCTGAAAATAGTGTATGATTACCTAGAGCTAGTGTTTCGCGCAGAAAGTAGCCATGGAAGACAAATTTACCAACAACATTCTTTTCAAATGCATTTCAAAGATTGTCCAAATGAACGGATTCACGAAGCCAATTTTTCTCGTCAAGGAATCGCGCTTCAGGAATACCTCCAACGTAAAGACAAACCTGTGGCTATTCGTATGCATGACAACCAAGCTGCCCCAGCCATTAGAGCTAACTAGCTCACCACTATCCAGATATACGGATGTTATTATTCATTAGCTTGCAATCCCTACGACCTCCGAAACTGAGCCGAACATGGATGAGTCAAACACCAGCAGCACAATATCCATTCCCGCGAAAGAATTTGCGATTCCTTCGCCTGGAACGCTGGACGATTCACACAGGCACGAAAACATGGACCCTCCATAGAGCCCAGAAAACATGGACACTCCAAAGATCCCAGAAAACTAGGACCCTCCATAGAGCCCAGAAAACATGGACACTCCATGCAGCCCAGAAAACTAGGACCCTCCATAGAGCCCAGAAAACATGGACACTCCATACAGCCCAGAAAACTAGGACCCTCCATAGAACCCAGAATACAAGGACGCTGAATAGCATAACATAACCATTCGTGGCTAGGTAACCATTTGATAGCTTAAAATATATTCAATATTATTACAGTCGACTCTCGCTAACACGAACCTCGATAACACGAAATCCTCGATATCACGAATTATTTTTAATCCCCTTGGAAAAACCTGTCTAACACGAAGAAATTACCATACGTAACACGAACTAATTTTCCAGGTTATATTTTACCTCTATAACACGAAGAGACACAAAAATCACCTCTGTAACTCGAAGTTCAGTAGATAAGACGAATTTGATTAGCGCATTACCTCTATATCACGATGTTCTCAGAATGGATTTGTTTAACACAAAATCCCGGCGTTCAGGTTGCAACCTGTCGGTTAGTCATAATCGTGTTTTCTTCATTTGTTTCAATCGAGAATATGATTGACAAACGTGTTGCTAACAGTCTTAAACAGAAGAAGATAACAGACTATTTCTAGTGGGATTGCAGTAATATGGTCAGTACTGTTTACTCTGTATTACACAATATTTATTATGTTTACTGTAAGTACTTTTTATTATACTGTACCTAGTTAAATGTTTAATTTTGAAGCTGTAAGGGATACTGCAAAGTTTTTTTTATTTTAATCAACATTATGACTGAGAGTGTTTTTCAGTTTTAAGCCAAGGGAGATTAAGGACTTATTAATCAGTCGAATTAATATTATATTTTCTGTTTTCTGTGTTTTACCGTTTTTTTTTTTTTGTTTTTTTTAATTATGTATATATACATATTTTAATTCATTTAAATACTCGTAAAATATTAAAATTATGTAGATTTGTGGAAGATGTAGGGAATAAATCACAGTACATTTTTTTACCTCTGTAACACGAATTTTCATTTAGTTCACCTCTATAACTCGAACTATGCCTAAGACGAACTATACATAACACGAACCAAAATGGCAGTCCCGTGGAATTTCGTGATAGCGAGAGTTGACTGTAATAGCATAGGTTTAATTATTCCTGTAATTGAATATATTGTAGTTGTGCAACAGTTTGATAAGTTGTCTATTTCACTTGATTTTTTAATCGGAGTCATTTTTCTAGTTTGTAGACACTTTGGGTTTTCTAGGATGTCACAACAAACTTCACAACTAGTTCAAAGAACAGTCATTTTCTACTTGAAGACATTTTGAAATGGCCTTAAATTTTCCACTAATCGATGTTGCATTTGATATTGTTAACCTTAAATTCCAAATTTTTTGGATTTTCCAGTACACATTTTTATACATTCACTGTCAAAATTATTAATTACATTTAGCTGCATTTCTGGAAACATACCAAATACACTACTAAGTGCATTTTTTAAATTTATGGGGTTTCGATGTGATGTCCATGAATAAATAAATTTATGGGAACTTTTGGGAATTTAACACATCAAATGTGTCATTCACTAAACTGATGAATTCAGTTGCTTTCTCATTTTTTAGTATGTACTCTATAGCCTTTGCTAAGTGGCTCTAGCTGGATGTTGAAGCTGACTAGCAGAGTGAAACTCCATGGAATTGACCTTGACTGTGGACTTGGAACTTCCACGTACGTCACTGTGTACCCAGTACATCACTTGGGAAATCCTTGACCTGCCCTTAATGACAACATGAACTGTCACTGGGTAACATAATGAAGAATTCTTAAGGCAAGAGAGGATAGTATGAATTCAGCAGGTTGTTCTACCCTCAAAGCTCAGAACATGCCGATACTGTTTGCTATACCCATGAGAAATGCTTAGCAGCATGCAATTGTCACTGAATGACTTTGTGTTAAGATCAGAGATTTGCTGAATCAGGAGGTTTGTAAAAAATTGTGGGGTTCTCATATGTCCTCATATTAAGCAATCAAAGGCTGCGGTGAAGGTGCTCGTTGTCCAGATATCAAATTAGCAGCTACTTTTGTCATTGTATCTAAACCTGGTGGATATGTGTGAAGGCTAACAACATAACCATAAGCACTCAAAGGCTGCGATGAAGGTGCTCGTTGTGAGTGAGCTAACCAGCTCTAAGTGCAGGAGCTTGCTTGCCATGCATACGAATAGGCAGAGGTTTGTCATTACGGTGGAGGCATTCCTGCGACACGATTCCTTGATGAGAAAATGACCTGCATAATCCACTCCAACTTGAATGAAACGACAATGTCTTGTAAGGCAACAAAATTGGGTGCCTTACCGAGTGTTCGAGACTTTGCGTTTCCTACGACTGGAAAGCTGGACGATTCTCACAGCCCAGAAAACAATGACACTCCATACAGCCCTGAAAACATGGACGCTCCATACAGCCCAAAGAACAAGGACCTTCCATTGAGCCCAGAAAACATGAACGCTCCATACAGCTTAGAGAACTAGGATCCTCCATAGAGCCCAGAAAACATGGACGCTCCATACAGCCCAGAAAACTAGGACCCTCCATAGAGCCCAGAAAACATGGACGCTGCATAGCATAACATAACCATTCGTGGCTAGGTAACCATTTGATAGCTTAAAATATATTCAATATTATTAATAGCATAGGTGTAATTATTCCTGTAATTGAATATATTGTAGATGTGCAACAGTTTGATAAGTTGTCTATTTCACTTGATTTTTTAATCGGAGTCATTTTTCTAGTTTGTAGACACTTTGGGTTTTCTAGGATGTCACAACAAACTTCACAACTAGTTCAAAGAACAGTCATTTTCTACTTGAAGACATTTTGAAATGGCCTTAAATTTTCCACTAATCGATGTTGCATTTGATATTGTTAACCTTAAACTCATTCATATACAGATCTAAATATTTAATAAAAAGCCTTTCTGAAAAGGGACTAAATTTTTGGATTTTCCAGAACACATTTTTATACATTCACTGTCAAAATTATTAATTACATTTAGCTGCATTTCTGGAAACATACCAAATACACTACTAAGTGCATTTTTTAAATTTATGGGGTTTCGATGTGATGTCCATGAATAAATAAATTTATGGGAACTTTTGGGAATTTAACACATCAAATGTGTCATTCACTAAACTGATGAATTCAGTTGCTTTCTCATTTTTTAGTATGTACTCTATAGCCTTTGCTAAGTGGCTCTAGCTGGATGTTGAAGCTGACTAGCAGAGTGAAACTCCATGGAATTGACCTTGACTGTGGACTTGGAACTTCCACGTACGTCACTGTGTACCCAGTACATCACTGGGGAAATCCTTGACCTGCCCTTAATGACAACATGAACTGTCACTGGGTAACATAATGAAGAATTTTTAAGGTAAGAGAGGATAGTATGAATTCAGCAAGTTGTTCTACCCTCAAAGCTCAGAACATGCCGATACTGTTTGCTATACCATGAGAAATGCTTAGCAGCATTGCAATTGTCACTGAATGACTTTGTGTTAAGATCAGAGATTTGCTGAATCAGGAGGCTTGTAAAAAATTGTGGGGTTCTCATATGTCCTCATATTAAGCACTCAAAGGCTGCGGTGAAGGTGCTCGTTGTCCAGATATCAAATTAGCGGCTACTTTTGTGTATAATAGGGATGTCATTGTATCTAAACCTGGTGGATATGTGTGAAGGCTAACAACATAACCATAAGCACTCAAAGGCTGCGATGAAGGTGCTCGTTGTGAGTGAGCTAACCAGCTCTAAGTGCAGGAGCTTGCTTGCCATGCATACGAATAGGCAGAGGTTTGTCATTACGGTGGAGACATTCCCGCGACGCGATTCCTTGAAGAGAAAATGACCTGCATAATCCACTCCAACTTGAATGAAAGGACAATCTCTTGTAAGGCAACAAGATTGGGTGCTTTACCGAGAGTTCGAGACTTTGCGTTTCCTACGACTGGAAAGCTGGACGATTCTCACAGCCCAGAAAACAATGACACTCCATACAGCCCTGAAAACATGGACGCTCCATACAGCCCAGAAAACATGAACGCTCCATACAGCTTAGAAAACTAGGATCCTCCATAGAGCCCAGAAAACATGGACGCTCCATACAGCCCAGAAAACTAGAACCCTCCATAGAGCCCAGAAAACATGGACGCTGCATAGCATAACATAACCATTCGTGGCTAGGTAACTATTTGATAGCTTAAAATATATTCAATATTATTAATAGCATAGGTGTAATTATTCCTGTAATTGAATATATTGTAGTTGTGCAACAGTTTGATAAGTTGTCTATTTCACTTGATTTATTAATCGGAGTCATTTTTCTAGTTTATAGTCACTTTGGGTTTTCTGGGATGTCACAACAAACTTCACAACTAGTCCAAAGAACAGTCAGTTCTACTTGAAGACATTTTGAAATGGCCTTAAATTTTCCACTAATCGATGTTGCATTTGATATTGTTAACCTTAAATTCCAAATTTTTGGATTTTCCAGTACACATTTTTATACATTCACTGTCAAAATTATTAATTACATTTAGCTGCATTTCTGGAAACATACCAAATACACTACTAAGTGCATTTTTTAAATTCATGGGGTTTCGATGTGGTGTCCGTGAATAAATAAATTTATGGGACCTTTTGGGAATTTAACACATCAAAAGCGTCATTCACTAAACTGATGAAGTCAGTTGCTTTCTCATTTTTAAGTACATACTCTATAGCCTTTGCTAAGTGGTTCTAGCCGGATGTTGAAGCTGACTAGCAGAGTGAAACTCCATGGAATTGACCTTGACTGTGGACTTGGAACTTCCACGTACGTCACTGTTTGCCCTGTACATCACTTGGGAAATCCTTGACCTGCCCTTAATGACAACATGAACTGTCACTGGGTAACATAATGAAGAATTCTTAAGGTAAGAGAGGATAGTATGAATTCAGCAAGTTGTTCTACCCTCAAAGCTCAGAACATGCCGATACTGTTTGCTATACCCATGAAAAATGCTTAGCAGCATTGCAATTGTCACTGAATGACTTTGTGTTAAGATCAGAGATTTTCTGAATCAGGAGGCTTGTAAAAAATTGTGGGGTTCTCATATCTCTCATATTAAGCACTCAAAGGCTGCGATGAAGGTGCTCGTTGTGAGTGAGCTAACCAGCTCTAAGTGCAGGAGCTTGCTTGCCATGCATACGAATAGGCAGAGGTTTGTCATTACAGTGGAGGCATTCCCGCGACGCGATTCCTTGATGAGAAAATGACCTGCATAATCCACTCCAACATGAGTGAAAGGCAATCTCTTGTAAGGCAAAAAGATTGGGTGCCTTACCGAGTGTTCCGAGACTTTGCGCTTCCTACGACTGGAAAGCTGGACGATTCTCACAGCCCAGAAAACATGGACGCTCTATACAGCCCAGAAATCAATGACACTCCATACAGCCCTGAAAACATGGACGCTCCATACAGCCCAAAGAACAAGGACCTTCCATTGAGCCCAGAAAACATGAACGCTCCATACAGCTTAGAAAACTAGGATCCTCCATAGAGCCCTGAAAACATGGATGCTTGATACAGCCAAGAAAACAAGGATTTCGAGACAGTTGAAGCTGAGAAGAAGAAACTACTATCCCTATCTCATTGGCGCTATGGAGGACGAAACTGCATGCCTTATGCAAAACTATTGCGAGCTTTACTCAGTTTGTAATCAGCTGCCGTCCAGTTCACTCCAGTATATCCTGAAAATAATGTATGGATACCTAGAGCTAGTGTTTCGCGCAGTAAGTAGCCATGGAAGACAAATTTACCGACATTCTTTTGAAATGTGTTTCAAAGATTGTCCAAATGAACGGATTCACTAAGCCAATTTTTCTCGTCAAGGAATCGCGCTACAGGAATACCTCCAACGTAAAGACAAACCTTTGGCTATTCGTATGCATGACAACCAAGCCCCCCAGCCATTAGAGCTAACTAGCTCACCACTATCCAGATAAACGGATGTTATTATTCATTAGCTTGCGATCCCTACGGACTCCGAAACTGAGCCGAACATGGATGAGGAAACACCAGCAGCACAATATCCATTCCCAGGAAAGACTTTGCGATTTCTTCGCCTGGAACGCTGGACGATTCACACAGACACGAAAAGATGGACACTCCATAGAGCCCAGAATCGGAGTCATTTTTCTAGTTTGTAGACACTTTGGGTTTTCTATGATGTCACAACAAACTTCACAACTAGTCCAAAGAACAGTCATTTTCTACTTGAAGACATTTTGAAATGGCCTTAAATTTTCCCCTAATCGATGTTGCATTTGATATTGTTAACCTTAAATTCCAAATTTTTCAATTTTCCAGTACACATTTTTATATATTCACTGTCAAAATTATTAATTACATTTAGCTGCATTTCTGGAAACATACCAAACACACTACTAAGTGCATTTTTTAAATTTATGGGGTTTCGATGTGATGTCCATGAATAAATAAATTTTGGGAACTCTTGAGAATTTAACACATCAAAAGCGTCATTCACTAAACTGATGAATTCAGTTTCTTTCTCATTTTTTAGTACATACTCTATAGCCTTTGCTATATGACTCGAGAGAATAGTTGAGCTGCCATTCACACAATTTTTTTATCACGCCTTCTTACTTCATGGTATTCATAAGATAAGAGAGGACATATTTTAATTTCTCCACAATCTTTGACCAACAACACAGAAAAATCTGTTTATCGATTTCTTCCCAGCTTGATAAAGTAACTCTAAGCTTATCTAAGATGTGATTTCTCAATAATTGCAATAGATGAAGGACATCAGCAAATACACAAATGGATTTTTTCCATCACCTATAAAAGTCAGTTATTCAACAACTAATTCTCCGGATACTTCTCCAATGTAGTCTCCTCCAGATTTTGGCAATTCCCTACCATGATTCAAATACGCCAGCGTAAATCCTGTTGCTTTGTGAACAGCAGTCTTTAATGCGAACTGGGCCTTCATGACAACATCATTCAATTCTTCTGATTCGTGAAGTCTTGACAATGCATCTGCTACCTTGTTCTCCTTTCCTGGTCTATGCTCAACTGTGAAGTTGTACTGTTGTAGCTTTTCAGCACATCCCGCTAATCTATCTGGGATCTTTTAAACTAATAAGCCATTTCAAGGCCATGTGATCAGTTATTACCTTAAATTCCATTCCTTCCAAATATGGACGGAATTTTTCAATGGGCCACAGAACTGCAAGACACTCCAGCTCAGTTGCAGAGTACTTCTTTTCGGCTGTAGTAAGACCTTTACTTGCTACAGTACACAATAAAACGTGGTCTTCCTATTAATAAACTAAGGACTGCTACGAGGGAGTTAATGAGAGCAAATCAACAACTTTAAAGTGCAAGAACAGTGGTAAGGCCTACAAACATGTCCAAGTTCGTTTAAGAAAGATTCTTCCTAATCATTATAGACTAATAAACCTCAGAAAAAACCAACTGACAAAAATAATGAGTCACAGAAGAACTTGAAAGCCATCTAACATAATGGGAAAACAAATTTCAAAATAGCTTCTGTTAGAGGGAGGGAAATATAAAGCTTTAAATGAAGCCAAGGCATTGATACAATGGACGTTACAAGATTATAAATATTAATGCAGTTAATATTATAATTGAAGTAGTGATACAAGAAATTGTGTTATTTAGGATTTGTAATACTTTACTTTCAAGATACTATATATGTGTGAACATGCAAAGAAATTTATCAAAGTTCACGTTATGAACGTAATATTTTGTTAAATTGCACTAAAAAATATGTACTATATTATACTTTTAATTATCAATGGAAATATATGTATTTCTTTTCACATATAAGTAATTCAAATTGAGCTACCAATTAAATTCCTAAACTTATATAACTTCTATTTTCATTTATCTTACAACTCAAATTCTTTCTTTTTCTACATAACACTTGCAGCCCAAAAACAAATAATCTGGGAGAGGTGAGGTATGAGAAGTAAATGTTTTTACATAAAAATTTCTCTTTTCGTGTGAATATCATACTGTAATGGTGTTCTATATTGCTAGTAAAAAGCAAATGGACAATTATAATTTCATTGCAGTAAATAGTGTCAATAATGGAATTCAGGACCTTAGTCTTACAAATAAAATTGGTCTACAAGTGTGTTTAATATTCAATCATTGAAAAACTATTAGTAATTTATAGCATATGCTTGGTAAGATTGATTCTGTACATAGCAGTTTACATAGGAATTAATGCATAAATCCATGAATTTATCAGGTATAAATGGATTTAAGAACTAGTGTGTCTCTAGAATATACTCATCTTATGGATACTAATATGATACTAGTGACTTCATGTTGGGCCAGATCTTCGAGAGGTAGAAGTTTTCAAATGAAACACAGAATGGCTCCTGGGCATTGTAGAACCAATTGGATACTAATTTTTCCCCTCAGCCGGTGTGTTGACTGCAAGCCTGTTTATTTCACGTATAAATAGGATATAATAGGACACAGTGCAGCAGTTCTGGAAACACTGAAAATAAGGAAAGTGAATGAATAAATTGTATTCAAGATTATCTACAGCAATTGCAGCAACTGTGAAGAATCATGAAAGTGCATTTCCCAAAAATTGAACTTGAATTGAGCTCTGGATATCAGCAGTAACTGTTCTGATCCAAAGTCTCTTTTAATGATGAATAAAGGATTGGCAAAAGATGATGGTGCACAAGGCCCAGGTCTTTTTTGAACTGTGAAACCAAGTACATTATATAAACCAACATCATGTGAAACTCTACTTGTTTCTCGGCTAAGAAGATAGTCTGATAGCTGAATTATTTTCAAGCATAAGTAGTCAAGAAACAGAATGTCATTTAATTTCAGAACCGATGTATTTTTTTAAGAGGATTAGAAGCAATTCGTTATCACTTCTGTAGCTACACTCCTAAAAAACTTTTCATTTCAAGGAAACTGTATGGCTCTGTCGGTTCTAAAACCAAGGCTTTTTGGCTATCTAGCCCAGTAACAAACTACTAACTAAGATATATAACATTTTCAATTAGTGCTGTCTAATAATTCAATAATGAATTGTTATAACGTGGTGTTTGACAAATAAAAGTCATGTAGTTTAGATCATAATGCCATATAATATATATAAACCAAGAGAATGACTGCCCATAAAGACACTTATGAGCTGAGGTTAAATGGAAGATTAATCTATTAATTTCATTTTGTTGGGGGAAAATATTTGTTTCAATCTGTTAACAAAACATAGCACAATTAGTTTGTTATTAAAGGAATAAATTTAACATTATGAGTTATGTGCTGCAACTCACAGAGTAACCTCTATATCTATTATTGGAAACTGGGTTTTCATGAATATATTCTCTTTCCGTCACCAAACACATTGAATATACGACAAACATCAAAAATATGGGAATGAGAACAAAAACATTCATTAAAATTAAAATTAGTAAACATTTGAAAATATATAACACAAAAAAATGAATTCTGTAAAGAACAGCTTTAGCTGTTTGTTTACAATTCAGACGCTTTCCATTGTGAGGTAATAAAAATTGACTAAAATAATTCTCATTACCATTTGTAGTTGTTCACTTAATATTTATGGTGGTGTTGTGTTGGTCACCAGTATGTAGATTTATCTATTGTAAAACTTCGCATGGGAAATGTGCTTAGTTTATGCAGCACCTGCATGACGGACGGGTATTTTGGCAATTGTGCTGACAAAAAGTGCAGCAACAGTCACCAATTTTATAGGACACCAACGACTAATCCGAACTGAACGAAACTCTGTATGTTTTATTTTGGTATTAAAAGTAATTTTTGATATGAGAAACTTTGTCATATAACGAAGTATAAATGAAATATACACTAACTACAATAATTTAAAATTTACATAACAAATACTTTTATTAATATATCCCGAGCAACGTCGAATACCTCAGCCAGTATACATTTAGTTTTAAATAGATCTCATTTTTGTCAATTGCAGTGTAAGGTCAATGGATACTTAAAGAATTTGTTTGAAACTCTCATCAAAAGTTAGACCTCAATAGCTGATTTTACTTATGGTAAATCTGCTAAAATAACCTAATTATGGGGTAAGACAAAATATATAAATCTCACTATTAATCATGGTAAAGAAGTTCAATGCACAAATACATGTCAAATTTTGTAAATTTATGATTACTTGTAAAAAAGTATAGGTTTGTGACAGATTGATATATTTGCGAAATAGTAAAGGTTCTTGCCATAGACAACTGACCCTAAAAATCAATGGTATTGACAGAAGACACAAAATGAGTTATTATTTTAATGTTTTCTTTTCTAGAACGTTCTAATTGAATTATATAAATAAATATGCTCAAATGTATTTCTAATAAAAGGCTTTTTTTTCTTATAAGTAATGAAATCATTAAGTAAAATCTGTAGTCCCACCCTAGCTAGAAAATTTGTGCAGGAACTGCGATAACTAAGCAAATTTCCTACATGACTCACATATTTGCATTTATGTCAAAACGAAAAAGTTCAACGAAAAACATATTTGGTATTAAGGCCTTAAATAATGTGATTCATAATATAACAAAGCTTATTGATAATATGATATGAGTAGGACTGGGGGTTTACCGATCAATCGGATATATATATATATATATAAATATTCGCACCCTCCCAATCGTCCGATTTTAGCCGTTAACAAACTTGATCTTCATTTTTACATAAAACATTTAAATATCTAGTTTGGTATCGATCAAACAAAAATTGCGACTGCTAGAGCGTTAACTGACAAATATATATATATATATATATATATATATATATATATATATATATATATATATATATATATATAATTTTGAATGGACCTGATCTTCGTCATCTCCTAGGTAGGATCAATGGACATTTGAAGAAATTGTTTGAAAATCCCATCATGAGTACAACCTCAATAGCTGATTTCCCCTAAAGGAAACCCGCTAAAAGGGTAGTGACCTGAGGAAGACCCATCCAAATTAGCCATATTAGCAAAAAGGAGATGTTAATAAATAAAAAATAATAATCTTATAATTATTAAAGTCTACTTACTTTTTTCTCTTGAAGTAGTTTTTTTATTTTTTTAGATTACGATTATAAACTGACATCACTTTCTGTTCTCTTTTAAGTTGTTTTCCTTATAAAGGAAACTGGTCACTGGGAGTTTTTCGTTTTTGAGCAATTCTTATCAGGACATAACATGTGCACAAGTCTGGAACATTGGTAGAGATAATGTGATAAGATTGAGAATTATATTTCTAAGTATTACAATATTATTCCATGTAAATAAATTCTGATACTATGACAAAATATGAGTCTATTATATAGTTAGAAATGAATAAATGAAAGCACAGGCAGGTTTAACAGAACGCAAAAACATTTATCACACAGAGGTTGCCTAAGTATGTCAATACTTGATCTCCCTTAAGAGAATTCTGCTAGAAAAGATAGAATTACTTGAACTGAAAATTTTAATTAAAAAAAATTGTTTTTTATCTTTATTGAGTAAGAGGAAATGTGTAATATACAACTCTTGGCATAAAAACAACAGTAAATATAGCTAACCATAAAGATAAGGTAAAAAAATTTCCTATTTTGACGAAAGATGATAATAAATAAATAAAGTGGTGATACATACCTTAGAGATAATGTTATTTATGGAGAATGGGCCATTTAGCTAACCACTGGGTGCAGTGTAACGAAAAATAAAGCATATTAAAGAAAACAGCCCACGTGGTCAATGTAATATTTCTAAGAAAGATATGTTACATGACACTAATAATAAATGTAATCATTCCCAGAGATCACATGAATAATAAATAATGTTATTTGGCAGGACAAATTGTCATAAGTTAGAAAACGTGAAAACTTTAGTTGAGAGAATGGCTAAGGCGAGATGTGGATAACGGCGTCACTTGAATAAAAACGCCATTTTTAAAAACGTGAAAATCTCCAGTGTGATATGAATAGATTGCATTGTTAAATAAAATTACATTTGGATCATGCAATTGAAATTAACAATAAAGGATAATTATAATTAGTTCCAAATTATGTTAAAACTTAATTTATGTGTTACGATAAAATATAGACAAAATAGTATTAAACCAAATAAGTCGGAGAGGGGCACCATTGCTATACTAACAAAGTAGGGGACTCTGGTTGGCCGTGTAAGTTAGGATATTGGTGTTAATCTCCCGTAGTAGACCTAGAGTGGCGGGTTCGATTCCCGCCCTGGGCAGTAGAAATATATTTAGTGACGGACTCATTAAATAAACTCCTTAGGCCACCCTGGCTAGAAAAGAGTAATAGCCTGTAGATAACCCGTCTCGATTAGCCAAAGTAGCATAAAGTGGACGTAAATAATAATAAAAAACAAAATAGGTGAAATATATTTTAAACATTATTAGTGCACAGAGGATTTATTTAGAAGTCGAAACTTAAATTATTACATATTTGCCCGTGCTAGGTTATACATGCTCTAGCAGAGGTCGCACACCCGCCTTACGCACTGGCCACCCAAGCCCTCGCAATCCGTCCTGACATGAATAATAGCTGATTTCCCTTAAGGGAAATCTGCTAAAAAAGACGGAAAATGGTTTGCGGGCCTTTTGCCTGAAGCTGCCTTTCTGCAGCCGTCTGTCCACTTGAGTGTAAATATTTAGAAAACAATGTATTTTGATATAATATTACATGTTTCAATAAATAGCTTAGCATACCGAAATTGCAATAATAAGAAATTCTAATAATAAAAAAAAAATGTATTCATATTCATTCAATTTAATGACCACATTTAGTAAACTAAAAATTAATCGCTAATAATAAGAAGCTTTGATGAAAAATAACTAGATAATCATAATATATAACAAGTAGGGGTTGTTTTACAGTTAAAAAGTAGAAAGAAGATAAATGAGCTACATTTTTAACTTTCATCCCCTCTGAATTGATCAAAATTGCGAACATAATGGCAAATAACACGTATACGCTGATACCAAATTAATCAAAATTAAGTTGAATGCTTTAAGTAATGCATAAGTAAATAATTACACTGATAAACAAAAAAAACTTTGGGCGTATATCTTGGTATCCAACACTTGTTTTAAGACAATTCAGTCATGCTGATTAAAAATATGCAAACCGTTTGTCTCTATCACCCACCGTTTTTGAGATATTGGACATTAACCTTTTATATATGTCTAATATTGCATCAAGGTAAAAAACTCGCAGACGAATTACAGTAGAGCACATATTGCTGAATAGAGTAGGTACTAATTAACATAAGCTATAAAGCATCATCTAGTTATAATACATATATAAGGTATAATACATATATAAAATACATAGGTATAACATAAAGTTCCTTAATTTAAAGTTAGTTTGGTTTGAATTTCTTTGCTGTAGACTTGCGTTTGTGCTGAACATTTGGCACGTGGTGAAGCATCCAGCAATAGTCACCCAATATTGCTCCACTCCATCGACCCTGATAATGTGACTCCATCACCGAGATGTCCTGATGAAAACGTTAGCCATGTTCATCACTGACAGAACCTTGGTTCTCGAGAAATAAGTGTAGATGTGAGTCGAGGAGATGAACCTTGAGGGACAACGTTGCAACTCGTCTGCACAATATTTGCATAGTCGGGAGATTTATAATATCCATGGAAATTGGCCACAACAGACTTGAATGCCAACCATGCATCTTTTTCAGTATTGCTGAGTAAGTTTTCGAAGTGACTGCCTGCAATGACTCAACTCTGGAAACTGGATGGATAGGTACAGAAAGGAATCTGAGTTGTTGTCTAGTGCCTTCACGGAGTTCTTCTAAGTCCCAGCTTTATATGAAGTGGAGGCATAATGACTTATTCACGCTTAACCAACGGCACACGAAGGATGTTTTTACTGAGCAAAACAATTTTCAGATTTGTAATCAACATGAAAAATTGCATTAGAAATAGTAAACATCATGCCAGATATCTATGGCTTGTTTATCAGGTGTATTAGCCTTTCTGAGGTGGGAGTGGTTGAACGAAGAAAGTCAAATAGACAGTGCACGCGAACTGGGTAAGACTTAGCTGAAAGGACGAGGGCTGGAGCGAGCAAGGGCTTCCATGGAAGCCCAACTTTAGCTCCTCAGCGCCTAGTGGTGGAAACTACGATATGAAGAAACTACTCCCGCCTTCGTCCAGCATAGTTTCAATTTTTCGTTTGCTGGGCTTCTTGAGCAACCCTTGCCCTATAAATGTTTAATTTAAAGGACCAGTTTACATTTTATTTCATTATTTATTACGTCACTTGATTTACTTATAAGGATTCTTCTAGCTAGATGACCGCGTTAATTTATTATCACATTGGTTACATATTCTCTTAGTAGTTACATCCAAAGTACCATAATTTTATTGAATAATCTGTATGACCCACACAAAGAAATTATTGTCAGGTTTCAAACCTATGGAGAAGAAGTCTCTGCAAAGATGAAAAGGCTTATATTTACACAAACCAATCAATGGCATATCTAGTGTAAGTGTTTTTGCATTTAGGGGCTTGGGTAAGGTTCATTCTCTACATCAGGGGTCTCCAAACTACGGCCCGAGGGCCACATCCGACCCGCGGACAGATTTTGTCCGGCCCGCGGAGAGCTAGCATACTTGAAAACTCCTTTTAGAGAACATATTTTTTATAGCAAATTAAATTTAGTTTACTGAAGTATTCTAATATTATGTTGAATAATTATTAATATGACATCTACATTGATATGGTCATGGGCTAACTACTCGTAACATTGTTGTAGGTTTATTGTTATTGTTTTTGTGATAAGTTGGATAAAGAAACACAGAATTGTAATGAGTAAAGACATGAATAATATGCAGAAAATTTAACTTCAGTATATAATAACTAACAAATTATTGAAATGAATCTAACTAACATTTTATACTTTTAAATAAAAACATAACTTATAACAAGCATAATGACACATGAAATACAAATGAGTTATTATTTATTTATTTATTAACGTCCACTTTTTCTAGCCAGGGTGGGATTTTAGGACGTTATTTAAAGAATTTCGTCACTAAATAATTTCCTTTGCCCAGGCGAGAATCGAACTCGCCACTCTAGGTTTACCATGTGAGATAAAGGTCAACGCTTTAACTCGCATGGCTAACCTGAGTCCCAAAAATACTAATGAGATTTATGTAATCGAGATTTTCCACTGACAATAGTTTTTAGTTGTGGACTAATTTTACTTGTACCAATTATTAAAAGAGATTTAAGATGCTCATCAGTTAATTTAGATCTGTAAACATTTTTTTGTGTACTTCATTTTGGAGAAGGTCTTCTCACACAAATAAGTACAGTATGGACCCGATTAACCGAGGTTCGATTAACCGAGGTCCCGATTAACCGAGGTGCCAAACATTTAAAAAAAAAAAAAAAAAAAAAAAGTAGGAGCGGTAACCTTTGGAAGTGATTATGAACCTTTTTAAAACCCTAGGCCGGATGCAGGTGTTCAGCAAGCGGTTTATTGAAAAGGAAGCTCTAAGACAGTCGTTAATTGCCTTCTGAGAAATACATCTCTAGCACCCCGTCCAACCCTCCTTCCCCTGTTCCGGGAATATTGTATTTACATCACTTCTTGTCACAACCATCCTAGCTCATTGATTCTCAGTTTATGTCCGGTCACACCATGGATCACATCGCGCAGACACGGAATCTGCGACCAGATTTATTATTAATAGTTTTTCTTTATTAGTAAAGTCCCATAGTCTATGCGCGGACCAAATTTACAATGCTGATGAGACCGGTTTGTGGTATAAACCGGGGTTTTTGGGTTGCCCCAAAAAACTCTAGCGACGAATATGGAAAAATCTGTTAGTGGTTTCAAGGGTGTTAAAGATAGGGTCACTGTTTTGGTTTGCGCGAATGCAAGTGGAGAGGATAAACTAAAGTTAGTTTTAATCGGAAAATCAGCCAAACCTAGAGCCCTCAAACACGTCAATTTTAAACTTATAGGTACTAGTTTTTATTCTAAAAACCTTACATTTTCAGCTGGTATTAGTAGGTTCCGATTAACCGAGAATTTCGATTAACCGAGGTAACAGCGGTCCCGATCGACTCGGTTAATCGGGTCCCTACTGTAGTACCAAAAACCTAAAACAGCCCACGAACAAATTCATGCAAATTATCAAATTGTGTCAGTGGAGGACTCTTATAAAATTCCAACAAAGATGAGTTTTGATATTTGTTCTTAAATATATCACTGCACTGTAGATCAATCATTTCCATTTGAAGTTCCGGGGCTAGGGTGGACTATTTCACTTTTACCACCGGCAACAATGATAATATGGTTTTGGCCCTCGGATCTTACTGGAGTAATCAGTATGGCCCTAAGGCTGGAAAGTTTGGAGACCCCTGCTCTACATAGTAGTTAATACATAAATCCATATTTATCTGTCTCAGTTATTAATGGATTTAAGAACTAATATGTGTTTAGATGTACTTATCTTATGGATATTAATAAGACACCAGTGACTTCATGTTGGGTAAGAGCTTCGAGAGGTTGAGGTTTCCAAATGAGACAGAGATGGCTCCTGGTCATTGTAGAACCAATTGGTTACTTCTTTTTGCCCTCAGCCAATGTGTTGACTCCAAGCCTGTTTAATTCACATATAAAAGTGCTATAATAAGATACAGTGCAGCAGTTATGGAAATCACTGAAAATAAGGAAAGTTAATGAATAAATCATATTCAAGATCGTCTAAAGTAATTGCAGAAACTGTGAACAATCATAAAACTGCATTTCCTAAAAGTTGAACATACATTGAGCTCTGGATATCAGCAGCAAACTTTCTGATTCAAGACCTCTTGGGGTAATGCAATGCTAATGATGAATAAATGATTGACTAAAGATGGTGGTGCCAAAGACCCAGGTCTTTTATGAACTGTGAAACCAAGTACATTATATAATACATGTGAAACTCTACTTGTTTCTTGGCTAAAGGGTATGTTTTATAATACGTTGAAGAAAAGTCTGATAGTTGATTTAATTACAAGCATAAGTAGTCAAGTAAACAGAATGTCATTTAATTTCAGAGCAGACCTATTTTTTTTAAGAAGATTAGGAGTAATTCTTTATCACTGTAGCATTATGAATGTAATGGAATTAAAGGAAAACTGAAGTAGCTATCACTCCTAAAACTATTTAATTGTTAATATGACATGAGTAGGATCGTGCGTTTACTGAAGGCTGAAATCTACAAAATGCATATACATCGAATAATATTCGAAATTGAGAAAAAATGTGTATAACAAAATTTATAGGAAATTAAATTTACGATAAGATTGATTCTACACAATTTTTCGATCTAACGTGTAACAGAGATAATTCGAATTTACAAAATTCCCCCTCACCATTAGTATGATTTCAGTCATTATCAAATCATCTTTCGTTTTACCTAAAATGTTTAAATATCAAGTCATATATATATATATATATATATATATATATATATATATATATATATAGTTTTGTGCAGACCTCATTTTTGTTTTCTCCTGGGTAGGATCAATGGACAAGAGAAATGTTTTTGAAAATTGTGTCACTATTAACACTTCAATAGCTGATTTACCTTAAGGGAAATCTACTTAAAAAAATGTACAGAATAAATTATACTTATAATTACTGAATGTACTTTCAGTCTTAAAAAAGCGGTTAAAATTTAACTTGTGAATTTCAAAATTTTGACTTAGTAATTATGGTCAGACTCCATAATTACTAAGTCAAAATTAAGTTCTAATTGGAGCTACACAAGAATGTCTGAATAGTAATAAGACATTTTTTGAATATGTATAGAGGAAATAAATATTTTCAGCATATTACATTGTCATACTTTACTAATGTAACAGTAAAGTTGAACAGGAGTGGAGTTTACTTTGAAGTTAAAACTTACAAATTCAGAAATATCATCATTTATATTAGTATTACCAATAAAATGAAAAGGATAGATTGAGTGTATAATATATTTTTCAGTCCTATAATTCTGTTTGATTTTATGGATTTCAAATGTTTTACTCCCAGCATCTGAGCATAACTTACATATTTCACTGCTATTACGATATAATGCCTAAACAGAAATTAAGCATAATTATTTAGAACTAATGCTAAGAGTATGCTATCATTCATTTAAATAGAAAATTATATTTATATCCAAGTGTCCATCATAGATATCAAGTAGAAATAAATTTGTTATCATTCACCAGTTCTCACTTGGTACTTCATGATTATAACAAGGGAATGACTGACCATAAAGACACGAGTTGTGGATAAATAGAAGATTAATCTATTAATTACATTTTAGTGGGTTAAAATATTTGTTACAATCAGTTAATAATACATAACACAATTGGTTTGTTATTAAAGGAGTAGATTTAACATGATGAGGTGCGTACTGCAACTCTCAGATTAACACAATATCTATTAGTGGAAACTGGGCTTTTGCCAGGAATAAATTTCCTTCAGTCACCAAACACATTGAATGTACGATACACATCAAAAAGATGGGAATGAGAACTAAAATATTTATTACATTTTAATTTAGTGGAACATATCTAGCAATATGTATCTTGTAAGTTTCAGGATCTATAACACAAAACATTAATCTATGCTGAGCAGTTTTGGAAGGAATTTCGTTTAGAGGCTGTCTCTCTGTGAGATCTCAGTTATTTATTTACAAAATTTCATGATACTTCTCGTTTCACATGGAGTTGTGAACAATGTTTGGCTATGGTATGCGTTCGTTTGTGACCTTTTCATGTCTAAATGACTGAACCAAATTTTACGAAACTGGGTATGTGTATTACTCCTAACCCAGTTTAGACTTTAGGCTATAATAATATTATCAGAGAAGATTTGGAACGGGGGTTGTAAGGGAAGCCAAAAATGAAAAATCATGGTATTCTGTGTCCTTGGTTTTTTGGAAATTTTGCACATAACATAAGTTATTTAGTTTTTCATATGCTATTTTGTTATATAATGAAGTACAAATGAGATATACCCTAAGTACAACAATTTAAAATTTACATAAAATACTTTTATTAACATATCCCAAGTAACGCCGTGTTCCTTAGCTAGTATATGTATAGTTTTGAATGGATCTCATTTTTTTCATCTCCAAAGTAAGATCAATCGACAAGACAATTTTTTTTTTTTTTAAATCTCTTCACAAGTTATACCGCAATAGCTGATTTTTCTTATGGTAAATCTGCTAAAATGACCTAGTTACGGCGTAAGACAAATTTTATGATTCTCACTACTAATAATCATCAAGGAGTTCAATGCAGAAATTCATGCCAATTTTTGTGTATTTATGATTAATTATTAAAAAAATACAGGTCTGTGACAAAACATATCTGTCTATGTCATTTGTGAAATAGTAAAGTTTCTTGTCATAGACAACTTACCCTAAAAATCTAATGGTATTCACAAAGGATAAAAAATAAGTTACTATTTCAATGTTCTGTTTTCTAGAAGGTTCTAATTGGACTCTGACTTCTCTGTAAATATCTGACTTGCTTTTTTCTCATGAAGTATTTTTTTTTTGCACCACAAACCGGCGTCACCTTTTGTTTTCTTTTAAGTTGTTCTCCTTATAAAGGAAGCTGGTAGCAGAGTTTTTCCTTTATGAGCAATTCTTATCCAGACATAAAATGTGCACAAGTCTGGAACATTGGTAGAGGTAATGTAAGTTTGAGATTTATATTTCTCAGTATTACAATATTATTTCATGTAAATAAATTCTGACACTAAGACATAATATGAGACTAACATATAGTTAGAAATGAATTGACGAAAGCACAGACAAGTATGTGAAAATGCAAAAACATCTATCACATAGAGTGCTTTATAGTTAAACATAAGCAAAGCAAATTTCCCACACGTTGAAATATACACTGTTCTCATATCACCATCTATTCTATATCCCCCTGTATCAAGAACATGATGAAGATGTAAACAGGAACTGAAATGTAAGCAGAATATGAAATATTTAGTGATTCATTTACCCAAAGTGAAAATCAGATGAGGAAGTATGTGTTTACTGAAGGCAGAATCCCAATATATACAAATAACTTGCTTTATATTAGAGGAAGAGAAAACATGTAAAACAATATTGTAAAAAATTAAATTCTACTCTCCCCTCTCTTCCTGGTCCAGTCATCCTTACTGATAAGGTCACACATTACATGATATATGCTTTATAATTAAACTTCAATTACTAATATTCGGGGTTTACTGATGCTTGAAAATTAAAAAAAAGCAAACATTTTGGTTAATACTAGAGACAGAGAAAAAGTTTATTGAATTACAATTGTAGAAAATTAAAAGATTGACAAGATTAGCTGTACACATATTTTTCAATCCTGCATATAACAACTGAGAGATTTCAATTTTTTCAATCCACCCTGTTCACCCCCCCCCCCAATTACAGCCATATATTCCTGGTCCAATTGTAGCCATTATCGAATGGCTATACAGACTAAATGGTTAAATACAGATCAAATAAACATTTTTGAGCCAAAAACATAAAAGCTTAATTCATGACATCATCACACATTGAATTGCTGAAAACAACAATTGCTGTTTAAGCTTTGAATAATACTTTCCATGATATATTCCTACACTTAACACAAGATAAGTAGAAGTGGAGGTTTACAGAAATCTTGATATTCCAGATACAAAACAAATTTAGATTAACAAATGCAGAGAATTAAGTTTCCAACAAGATTGGTTATATACCTTTTTTTATCTGGAAAATAGTAACAGATATTATGATTTTTTTTAGTGTACAACCCCTCCACTGGTCTGATTTAATCCATTAGTGAAATTGATCTTTAAACTTAGTATTTAGGTTCGATGGGCATTTGAAGAACTTTATTCTAAAGTCACATCATGAGTATGTAAATAGTTAATGTCCCTTAAGAGAAATCTGCTAAAAAGAAAGAATTACTAGAAATACAAATTAAATAAGAAAAACAACTGTAAAAAATATAAGTTTTTGCCTTTATTAGCAAAAGGTAAGAAACAATTTATAACACACAACTCTTGGCATACAAACAAGGCAAAATAACCAACCATAAAGATGAGGTAAGAAAGTACTTATTTTGACTTAAATTGACTTTGAAATAAAGTGATACATAGGTTTTCAACTATGTTATTTATAGAGAATGTGCTATTTAGCTAGTCACTGGATACATAATAATGATAAATAAAGGGTATTAAAGAGAATAGCCCACGTGGTCAATGGAATATTTTATGGAAGATATCTTACTACAAGCTAAAAATTCCCAGGCATCACATGTATAATAAACAATGTTCTTTTGCAGGACAAATTGTCATAAGTAAGAAAACGTGAGGAATTTACTGTTAAAATGTGAGATAAGGGCTAAAACGAGATATGGGTTGAATAAAAACGCCATGTTTAAAACTTGTGAAACTTTACTTTTATTGAATTTCAGATTTGAAACCTTGGCTGTGGCTAAAAGACGTTCTATAGCTCGGTCGTGGTTTGCAGAGGCTTCTCCATCGGCCATTCTTCGTCCTAAAACCAAAATGTCATCTTGGACAATCACTATGTCTGGTATTCCTGCAAAAACTTCAGAACTGAAGACAACATTGGTAGATATCGGTTGACACCTTCAAATCTAAAGGAAGTCGGCGCCACCGGTATCTTCCAAATGGAGTCCAAAAAGTAGTAAGTCTAGAGCTCCAATCGTCTAGTTTCAGATTTCCAAGTCCGTCTTTTGTATCTAGCACAGAGAAATATCAACTGTCATCTAACTCGGGGACGATGCTTTGGATTGTTGGGACCTCATATTCCGTTCACTTTAAGACTTGATTAAGATCTTTTGGATCTATGCATATCTGTAGCTTTTTAGGAGTCTTAACCAGCACTGGATTACTTATCCAATCGCTTGGGCCGATTTCCTTTTTGATGATCTCATTCTTTTCCATGTCGTCAAGCTTCCAGAGAGGCACAGAAATGCGGCGAGGTGCTTGCTTTACTGGTTGGAAAGTAGAGTCAATACTTAGTTTGCACCCCCTATAAACAATTAACTCTCCTGAAGACATCGCCAATTACGAGAGGCGAACAACTTAATGACTTTTTAAAAAGATTTTTATTAACAATATGACAGAGAGCAACCCGACATGGAGACGGTCTATAACTGAGCTGAGACATAAATTGATAGTAGAGTAGGCTTATAAAGGTATTGAGAGATGCTGTGGATGCGGTTCTAGCTGATAGTGCATAGTTGGCAGTTCCCATGCTTCTGAAGATGTGAGCTGTCCCAGCGAAACGATAGGATGTGAAGAAGTGGGCTGGATTTTCTTGCAATATCTGAAAAATACTTTTAACAGGCTGCTCCTACGAATAATATGTATATATATAGGAGGTTAAACATGATGCTATACCTAACGAAAGAACATATTGTTGCGAGAATCGGATGAGTGGGCGAATACACAAAGAGAGAGCCGCGTGAAAGGAGAAACAAAGACTAGTGGAACGGGCGAAGCTAATTAGGGCCATTCTAAGTAGAGCCCCCGGCAAATCTAATTAAGGCCTTCCAGGAAGTTCTGGACCTTTCCTTGGCTAGGCCCTTCTACAGGTATATATAAGGGACTCTCAGAGTACCCCACAGTTCAGTGGACGCTCCCAGGGATGTTCAGCGTTGCAGTGCGACTCAGTGCAGTGCGGTAAAGTGTTGTACCGTGTCTGTAAGCAACAGTTTAGTGCCGTGTTTAAGACAGTGCAGTGCCGTCGTTTTATGTGAAGTTCAGTGACCGCGAGTGAATTATTGGACTGTGAAATCTGAAGAACAGTGACACTATCAGTGTAATACTGTGAGTAGTAATAACCTAGAGTATTATGCATTGTGAAAATAAATTGTGCAGTGATAAACTGTGAAACTTGTGTGTGTTTAATTTTGCAATCCAGAAGAACTCTTATTATCAACGTTTATTACTGGTTTTGTAATAAAACGTAACAATATAAAAGTCTATAATACTATATATGATATACAATATATGTATGATCCTTTATGTCTTATAGACATGATATGTTCATTAACATTTATGTATAAGTTATCTTTCTTAAAAATAAAACATTGGTTAATAATATTTAAATATTTGGTAAATGATGATTCTATCTTAATATCTAAACTAGTACATTCTTTAAAGTCTAAATGGACAATAATACTAGAAATACATGTATTAACAATTTTAATCATATCTTTACAATAATAACGTCCCTCAATTAGAGTACAGTTGCCTGTATATATATTCTGTAATTCATCAATACTTTTCATTATAGTGGAGGGTAAGCTGAGGTAGTTATTACACTTCCTAGGTGTTCAACTGGATAAGATAATAAAAAATATTTTTCATAACTCTCTGTATGGAGTGGTATTTCAATAATATATCCTTATATATGGAACAATGGATCCTACTTAATTGCCATAACACATTAGAATTATTTGAAATTAGTCGAACATGCGCAGCATTAATTTACTTAGTTCGTCATATGAAATTATACAAGACTGAATTATACCTAGTTTACAGAATTCGTGACTTGTGTCAATATCATCGATTCTACTGGATAAGATATATAAATTTTGAATAATAAATTGGTATTGTTGATTTATTTCTAATGCATTAGATGTATTAACAAAATTAGTAAGATATTTTTCTAAATGGTTATTGTTATACTGAATAATTTTAATTTCTTTATTAAATTCCCCAACCAATTTTTTATTGGCTGATAAACCCTTTCCCATGTTATGCTCTAAATGATATTCGTTACTTTGAATTTTTCCTAAAATTTCGTCATATTTGCTTAATCATCCGCGTCCATGTTACCAGGTAACCAATTAATCGCAGTGCCAATGTCATTAATCGAACCTCGTCTATTTCTTACATGCCCAATAAATAAATGTGATAGTTTTTGTAAGCATCCTTGATCATCAGTGATATAATTTTGTATTGTCGTGGGTTTTACAATAAGATTTATGTAAGTAGCTATAAGTTCCGTTAATTAAAAATGAGTCTTGTAATTTAATGGGTATTATACCTGGAATCTTGTTCAACTCAGTTATCTTGTAACAATTAATGTGTGTTTTTAGTTGAATCACTAGGACCAGCTTCAGGATCATTTTGATCTGAAACAAAATTAGTTCTTTTAACAAGTTTTCTGGGTCTTTTGATTCTATTGGGATGTACTTTAAATTCATGTTTTCTACGCGGGAATTTACCTTTCTTATTGTCTTTATCGTATATTACTTTCGCGTACTTAGGTTTTCCTTTTCTGTGGTGTATTTGTTTTTGGAATATTCCTTCAGGTAATTCTACTTCTTCCCTATTTTTATTTAATTTTTCCGTCCTGTGTTCTTTTTCTTTCAAGAGTTTTTCTTTTATTATCTGTCTAACAGTTTTCAGTCTGTTATGGTAATCGTTCGCTCTTTCTTCTAATACTGCAGTTTCTTCTAAGCCTTTACAATATGGGGTTTCTGTAATGCCGAACGTTAGTTCCATTGGTGTCATTTTTGTGGTTGAATTTAATGAGCTATTATACGCTATAATTGCAATTTGCATGTTAGTCAGTGTGTCTTGTGAAATGTTTTTCAATTGTGTAATATTTAATAGTTCTACTAAACTCGAATGGGCTCTTTCCAGTAGTCGTTGAGAGTCTGGGTGTCCTGGAGTAATATAGTATGGATCGATACCATAAAAATTTAATAAGTTTTTGACACCTGCATTGTCAAATTCTTTACCATTATCCATCTGTATTAATTTAGGTATAGTATAGGGTAATGTGATAAATAAGTAGTCAAACTGTCTTGAATGTCTACTTCATTTAAACTTTTTAATGGGTATGCTAATAGTCTTTTGGAAAAGCAATCGACGACTGTAAGAAATATTTGTTGTTTAAACGAAAATGTGCCTATTTGAAGTTTCTCAAAAGGTGCGTTGGGTGTGGGAGTAACTTGAAATTTACTGTGTATAGGTTTTCTTTCGTACTTAACTTGTAAACAAATTTCACATCGATCAATAAAATCAGTTATGCCCTTTCTCATTGTTGGCCAATAATATCGTCTTCTAATGTGTATGTACGATTCGTTAATTCCTCGGTGACATGTTTTTCCAATGTGATAGTTACCTACTATTTCCTTTTGTCCTTCTTTGTCTGTTATGTCCAAGTTAATCTTACTATTTCTTTTTATTTTAATTGTGCAAAATTCACTAGTTATAATAGGGGAGAGTGGGGTAATGGCGCCACCTTAAGACATTTTATTTTTTAACAATTTTACCTTGCGTTGAAACAGGGGTCTTGGAGCTAAAAAGACTTAATTACATGTATATATACATTAATCAGTATTTAAAATTAAACTATAAAGTGTTATAAGGTCAGAAAAAATAAAACTATATGCATGCACAGTGGCGGAATTGCCCCACATAATTCCGCCTTGGCTGTGGGGTAATTCCATCACGTGTTTAAAGTAGCTAAGGGAGGCTGTAAAAACATCAAGCATTCACATTTTATTTAAAATTACACTTTATTTCCTATAATAATAATTGTGGCTATAAAGTCTATAACTATAAATAGCAAGAAGTCATAGTATATAATGAACATAAGAGTCTCTTGTAGATAAACAAAACATCTTTTTACTTCTAAGTGAAAAAAGTTCTAAGTTACAGTTTTTAGTAATTATGAACAAAAATAGCACACATAATTTTCAGCGCTATTAGATCCACTGCATTCAGCATGTGCCCATTCAATTGATACACCTGTACCAGAGTTCAGTTTTCCCGAATTCACCACAAACAAGGCACATCTCTATGTCTTTATCAAACCAGTCGAAATCATCGTCATCTTCGTTGTCATCACAAAGGTCCTTTACATCTAAATCTTCAGATGACGATTCGTCGAAATCAGGCATCCTTCTGGTACCTTTATTCGATTTAAACCTACCCTTTTTATTTAACTTTCCATTTTTTTTATACTTTTATTTTGAACCATTTTGAAATTTGTATCACTTTTATACTTGTTTTTTTTTTTTTTTTTGCAATCAGCTTTATTTTTCTTAAGCAGTTTAGTTGTTTCTTTCAGCTTTCTTTTTTCCTTTGCTATTTCGAGAACTTTTTTCATGGGCGTTGCTGTGTTTTGTGTGGGGGGGAATGCTGCTTCCTATCCTTTAAAACTTTATTTTTCTCTCCCATTGACTAAGGGATTGGGGATATTTCTTCAATACTTGTTTTGAAGAATGTTCCTGTAGTTCCTGGTTGAGGATTGGCATACAGATCACAAACATTAGGCCGATTGTTCACTGCCTTAGAAATATCCACATTTTCATTAGCACCTGTATCTTCCTTCAATGCTGGTAGAACAAAGATTTGTGTCAACAGTCATTTCTAAAGAGTGATAGATGTTTCCATTGGCAGCGTTGATTAAAGAAGATTTCCCTATCACTGGATTTCTCAGCCAGGCGACTTGCAGAATCAGAAGTCGAAAGGTCAGCAGATCCCTCTTCTCTATCCTCAATGACGATTTGTTCAACAACCGAGTTAGCCGGGGCAAAGTCATCTTCGCAAAATTTGGATGGGTTATATGGATGAATTCCACACACTTCAAAGCCTGAAACTGCTTTTCCTAAGGTGGCCACCCTTCAATAAGCTTTGCAGAAAATTGAGGCAATGTCATAAGGGGTTATTTTTTGATGGAAATTTGACTTCATATAGTATCACACTCCTTATTGAACGCGTTTTTTAGGGGCGCATAAAACGTCACGTCCGATGGCTGGGGTTTGTGCGAGGTATGAGGCGGAATAGAAACCACATGGATGTGATGTTTTCGGCAGAATTCAAAGCACTCAAGTGAAATGTAACTACCATGATTATCGATCAAAAGAAGTACTGGTTCACTTTCACTTGGCTTCACATGTTTGTGAAAGTGATTTAACCATTTCATAAACAATTCCTCATTGGTCCAGCCATTGTGGGAGCACCGATATATGGCACCAGGTGGTCGGTCCTCCTTTCATCAATAGTGGGGTCATCCGCTTCCTCGGACATATAAACAATGGAGGAACGTAGTCTCCTGATGCACTCATGGCACACACAGCAGTAATATTTTTCCCCCGTTCCCAACTTGTAATGCCTCCAACTTGTTTTTCTCCTTGGGGTGCTAGAATTTTTCCAGACTTTTGGACAGTTGATATTCCTCTCTCATCCATGTTGTAGATGCGGCTAGGGGGAAACTTATGTTTGGTTAAAACGGCTCCCAGGTTATCAAAGAATAAATCAACCTCCTTCTTATTGAACCCTATTGCTCTATTCAAACTAGTGGCTTCTGGCTTCCTTAATGAAATCTTATTTCTGCTTAGCCAGTCTACACCAGCCATTTTGTAATCCCTATTGAAATTATGTTTTATTCCGTGTTTCTTGGCCACATCGAACGCTAGCCGTATCAGCTCAGTTGCGGTAATACCATAGAAAATTTTTGCTAACAGTATCACGTGGCCAGCAATCTGTTTTTCCTGCTCTGCAGAAAATATAAGCTTCCGGCCTAGTAATGGCTTCACTAAACTTTCAGACTTCAAACGATCTCGCAAAGTTGATCTTGGTATTCCAAAGTTCAAGGCTGCTCTTAGACACGCCATTTTGGACCGCTTCAATGACTTTTTTTAAGATTATCTTCACTCCACTTCGCCTTCTGCGACGTTCTTTCTCGAGATCGAACCATCGTAAAAACGCAGATGGCTTAGTTTTTAAATAAAACACTGAATGGGGCAATACCGCCATATGGCGATATTGCCCCTCGCTGAAGTGACGGAATTGCCCCTACTATTACTAGCACAAAATGGTGGGTAGTCGCTATAGCCTATACATGGATGGGTCAATTCTAAATCATCCACTTAGTTATCTTACACCAATACTTAAACAACAAATTATATGTATGAATAGGTTTTTAACTATCAGTCACTTACCTCAAGTTAAACATCAGATTTACTGAAATAAACAACAATTTACTCAGCACAACAACTAACCGTGGCGGCGTAATGGCGGGACTGGCCGAAGCTCGTCTTATTCGGCGTTAGGGAGCAGCACTGGTCGGGATAACTTGGCGGGTCATTTAAAGACGACACCAAGGGGTGGCGGATTTGTACCACTCTCCCCTTGAGGTAAACAAATTATATAATTCTTCATATACATTTTCTAACATTCCTTCCTTATTACAAATAACTCCATACGTGGTGTTCGGTTTTAAATATTGAACAATAGTGGATTTAATTTCATCAGAACAATTTGAGTTAGTAAAGAAAAATGTAGTTCTGGTTTTATTAAAGTATTTTTTTATCAGGGGTTTTTTATCTCCTAATTCTAATACAATCTGGTTTTGTTCTATGTTTAAGATTTTATCCTCATCCATGAGAACGACTTGTTCATTTGAACTATCCTGCGAATGCATTGTTGCTAAACTTTCGGAATCTTCTATATCTTGTTCTGGGCATTCTCTAAGAAATTCGTCTAATACTTCCTGGGGGTCAACGTTCTCAACAGCATTTACTGTATGAACTTTTATTCTACTTAGCGTGTCAGCAACATGATTAGTTTTCCCTTGTAGATATCAAAATCATATTCATCTAATAAATAAAAATATCAAAATCAAATTCATCTAATGCTAATTTCCATCTTATTAATTTGGAATTAGGTTCTTTAATACTGTGTAGCCATTGTAATGGTTTATGGTCCGTCTGAATACTAAATTTTCGGTACTTGTGTATTATATCCACCACATTTTAGTTCCACGCTAGAATGCGCTACTGAAGTGCGCCGCTAGCTCTCCCTGGCTAATGAGGTTACCTTTTGTCATAGTTGCATTAGCTGTTTATTTGCGTTTGTTGTTTAGTGTTTCTTAGTCCTTTAAAAATGCCTCTTTGGGATTTGCCAACGACTGAAGAAGACGCTGTTAAATATTTACAGGAGAGGAATATTTTGGCTATCAGAAGAAAGTGTTCTAAATCACATTGTATGAAACTTTATAGTGGAAAAAAAAGTCTTTTTTGGAAGTGTAATATAAGAAAGTGTGGCGAGCAAGTCGGCGTTCGGATTGGCACTTCGAAGAAAGTAAAATTCCATTTTGTAATGCATTGAATATTTGGTAGAATTCATATGGCGACTGCACCATGGGAAAGGAAATGGAGACACATTTCAGTGTATTTTAAATTGTATTTCCACACATTTCCCGCCTAAATGTGAATAAAATGTATTATTTTTAAAAATTGTGTTTTCTTTTATTTATCATTATAATTCCGTAGAAGGTTATAAGGTAAGTATAACCTCCCTTGCGGGCAATGAATCGTACTACTTAAAACAGTAGCGCACTCTAGCGTGAAACTAGTGGAACTAAAATGTGGTGGATATAATACATAAGTACCAAATTTTCTGCCGTAAAGATAAGGCCTAAAGTGTTTACAATACCAAACTATAGCGAGCAGTTCTTTTTCTATTGTTGACAAATTTTCTTCTGCGTTATTAAGAGTTCTGGAAGCGTAAGCTATTGGGAGGTCTTTTCCATCACAATGTTAGGATAAAACAAAGCCAATTGCATAATTAGAGGCATCTGTTGTAAGAATGAAAGATTTTGAAAAATTGGGGAGCTGAAGAATAGGATTATTTTGCAATAAAAGTTTCAGTTTTTCAAAAGCATCTTTATATTCAGGATCATTTATATTTATTTTTGCATCCTTTTTTAGAGCTGCTGTCAAAGGTTTAGCAATTTTTGCATAATCCTTTATCATTTTTCGATAATAACCTGCAAGTCCTAAAAATCTTTTAATTTCTTTAACGTTTTTTGGAATTGGAAAATGTTTGACTGCTTCTATTTTAAAGGATTAGGTTGTATTCTCTTATCTGAAATAATATGTCCTAAATATAATAATACCTTTTTGAAAAATTCTGTTTTATCAATTTGAATCTTTAAATTGTGTTCTTTTAATTTTTTGAAAACTGATTTCAAATGTTTTAAATGTTCCTCAAGATTGTCTGAAAATACTATTATATCATCCATATAAACAAGAACATTACAAATTCTAGAAAATATTAAATTCATTGCTCTTTGAAATGTGGGTGGACTATTTTTGAGTCCCAAGGGGAGACAAAGATATTCAAAATGCCCATTTTCCTTGGAAAAAGCAGTTTTTTCAATTGACTCGGGATACATCTCGATTTGATAAAATTCAGAGGCTAAATCTATGATAGATAAATAAGTGGCTCTACCTATTTTTCCGAATAAATCCTCTATGATTGGCAAAGGATATTTATCATCAATGGTCTTATCGTTTAGTTTTCGATAATCAACAACCATTCTAAAACAATTTTTGTTTGATCATTACCGAACTTGATATTAAACGATTTATGTAAAAAGAAAGATCAAGTTCGTTAATGGCTAAAATCGGACAAGCGGGAGGGGGGGAATTAGAGGAGGTATTTCAGAAAATTCCAAATATCTCCGTTACTGTACGTAAGATCGAAAAATTGTATAGAACAAATCCTATTGAAAATTAAATGTACTATAAGTATTTGTATATAAATTTATTCTCTATCCTGAATATTAACCGAGATATTTGCATTTTTCAGTTTTTAGCTCTCAGCAAACCCCCACTTCTACTCATTTCATATTAACAGTAAGCTGTTATATCATGAACCACGTCATTACTAGGTTAAATACCAAATATTGTTTTCATTAAACGTTTACTTGGGAGATATATGCCCTACGAGGCCCTAAAAAATCGGTTTATTTCCACGTATGCCGAGTCAGAAAATCAAAGAATCAAGGAAGATAGGTGACTCACAGATGGAGAACGCCCCTCACAATTTTTAAATGAGCTGAAAAGGCATGCAAGAAGCTCAGTTTCTTCAGATCTGCTTCGCAATATGTAGCTGAAGGCCCTGCCTATTTCTCTAACTATCTTTCTACCATTGTGGGTGCTATTTCACGACTGACATAAAAAATGCAGTGGCATTGAACAACAGTAGGTTGGGATTGGATGGAACAACAATTCTCTTTCTTATCTGATACTCAGCCGTCCAATAAAATTATGCGAGTCATAAAACCCAACTGGGTGAGATTAAGAGGTTCCTTATGCTATACCTTAGTATAATGTGAAGAGGGGAGTTCAAACAAACAGAATATGTGCGGTTTGTGTTGTTCATTTACCTGTAGTGGGTGTTACCGGTATGGAACAACTAGGGAGGCCTGCGCGTGAACATAAATGTTTTCAATGGCCCCATGGGTAGCTTCGTCTTGTCAATAAAATTAAATTTCAGGGAAAAATTTAAAAAATAAAATAAATACAATCCCCAGTGATATCATAGTGATAATAGAGATAAAAATAATATCTCCCTAAGAAGTAACCATGTCTCTTTGTTCAAGTGAAAGACACAAATTTATCCATATATACATCTGATATCTATGCTATTGTGAGCATAATAACATAGAAGTAGATATAAAAGCCAGAATGATATGACTGCAGAAATGTTTTGTCAGCCTCGGTCTTAAAATGTCCTTCAGAAGATAGAGGCAAATTTGCAATAAAATCATCTAACTAACAGTGAAACATGGATTTGGGCAATAGCAGGAGATTGCTCCTAGCCTGGAAGAAAAACATCCTAAGAAATATGATAGAATTATTTTTTTTTTAAATTCACTGGGATTTCTGATAGTATTTATGTTTGCAAGGAATATATTTTTATTAGAATACGTAAATTTTTTTTAAAAAATAATAATTTTTACCCTTAATTTTAAATCATTTAAAATGAATGCTAGGACATCGTAATATTTTATACTCCCTTACTTTTGGAGGTTTCCCCCATGTTGCATGACTATCAATTGATGGGTTGTATGATTCACAAGTAAACTTTTTATTAATGCAATGTCTCATATTTGTTTTAGATATTGGCCCCAATTAAACCATTATTTTATGATTAGTATATGAACTGATTTATAAATTATACACATGATTTTAGAGTTTAAATCAATTTTTTTTAAGCTTTTAGTAAAAACGTTTTTCTTTATGTAATGGCCTGTTATTGAACCAGACCTTTTACTTCCACTCAATATGTCCACCTAATTATCTAAGAATTCAGTTCAACTCCCAAATATATAACCTTCTTTCATAGTAAATCTAATCCAAATGACCATGGTGCAATATATCCACTCCTGTTTTATTCAAAGTGACAATACATGTTTTGTCTTTTTAGGGCTAATGCCTAGCCCTACTTAATCTTGCTAATCCTCTTATATATATATATCCATAGTAAAAAGAACTCAATTGTACCTAAAGCCTGCTAAATGAAATGCCATGATATCCACACCAGATACTCATCCATAACAGAAGCCCTTCATGTTTAACAGTTTCTGTGACATGAGTGAGTATAGAGATTCAATTCTTAAAATTGGATTATACATACCCTCTTATGTTCATATTACACAAATTTGTTGGTTGGTTTGTAGATAGGTATGTGTATGTTTGAAAATTCCTTCCATTTTCAGGGACTGGGGCTAATTAAGGAAAAGCATATTAGTTTTCCAAATCCATCATGCAAACTCTCCCACAGATGTTTTACAGAAATGTCCACACTTATTCCACTTAACATTCAAAATTTCATGCACATTGAAAGCCAAGACACATTTGCTATTGATTAAAATGTATGTATTGCCTAGAAACTAGGGGCACATACTATAAAACCAATAGCACAAGATATCTTAGGTCTTTCAGGAATAATTGGGCTTTAACTTTTTATACTTACCCTATATTGACTTGGAAGTTGTATTGTCTTGCTTACTAATGCTTCTTAAATAGAATATGATACTTTTATACTGGATTTGGTCAGTATGAGGTAATAAAAAAAATTAAACCAGAAGTTTTCCAACACTTCAAAACATGTATTTTTTTTTTTAAATACTCACAATAAAACAACAATTAGGACTATGTTAATTTTTAAATTGATATTTTTTTTGTAGGTAGTATGAAATAAACAACAATGAAATATTAAGAATACTTTAGCTCATAGGCTACTAAGATTTAAAAATGCATTCCTTATATTATTACATGTAAGACAATGACCTTAAAAAAATATGAATAAGAGAATGACAATACTTTTCATTAAATAATGTAAAAGTTATGAGATATGAGGAAAAAATAAATGAAACTCCTTTTGTTTTTGTTAATATCAATAGAGATAATGTTTCCATTAGTAACAAGGACAGTGCTAAAGTTAGGCCATGATTTCATTTTTTTGTTTTCAACATGCATATAGCATTTCTTATTATTTTATTTATTTATTTTTTACTTCTCAGTATCAAAATGTTGAGATTTTGAAAATGTTTTAGCAATTTACTCATTCATTTCCATCCTCTTCAAAACACCAGCACTGCACAACTCATGGTTTAACTTTACTTCATTTGAGAAACAAATAATATTTGTGTTAGGGAATAGTGAACATCAGATAATTTATGCAAAAATTACGGCCTAACCAATGCTTCCAAATATAAGTCTTCTAATTGTGCTATTGTATCTAGAGATGCAAGTGGAAAGATAATTTTGAATTCATGTTAAATGAAAAGCATAAAAAGTGTGGATATACCCTATAATGTTCTTTCACCCTCGGTGGTCAAATTTATCAGATTTTTTTATTTTTATTTTATGATTAATGTTTTGATTGATTCATGTTCCTTCTAAATATACTTTTCATTCTACATTTCTAGCACTTGGAACTAAAACGTTATAAATAATGTTTGATAAGAAAAAGAAGTATTAACTTAATTGCTTTCTAAGAACACTATATTTACCAAAGAAGACAAGTTATTTAACTTGTCTTCTTTGGTAAATTTCTTCAGAATAACGCATATTTAATATAAAACCACATAAAAAAGTGAAAAATATCTTATAATGGGACCGAGTTCCTGCCAATATAACCTGCATAAGGTTTATAGCTCCTCTTAGTTATCATGATTTACTCCCAAGCGTCTCACCTACCCTACAGTGTCATTGATTAGGCTTTATAAAATAATATTAGCCTCATGACCATGTTCTTTGAGGTAATTTAAAGTTTGCACACTCCTTTCTTTAAATATGACCTTTACCCGCATGTGCCTATCTGAGATTATTATTACTTATAGTTCTGAAGTATTTTGTTTATCTATAAAAATTAAACTTACATATTTTCCTTCAGGATTTAATTTTATGATAAAAGTGAGCTCAAGGTATTGGGAAATTAAATACATTGTTTAAAAACATTCTTTTTTCAAAAATATTGTTATAAATTGTAAATATCTAACTCAGTACAAAAACAACTTTATTCTAAAAAATCTTGTAAGAAATAATGTTACATATATTCCATAAAACTATGTAAACATCCATATAAACATCAATACTTTTCTATATATATATATTTTTTTTTTAGTTTTTTTTCTTCAAACATTTCTTACAAAAAGGCACGTTCATACAGCTATTGTGAATTGTGAACGTCGTTCTCTCTTAGATCGAAAACCTTTACTTCGATGTTTGAGCCTTTCTATGGAATCCTTATCACATTCGATCCCATTCATTTCGACACCATCAGTGAACCCACTCGGGGGTTCAAGTGTTGTGCTGAACCCAACATTTGTTGACTTTTCCTTCCTTAAAAAAAAAAATAATACAAATTATTAGTAAAGACATTTATCACACTATTTTTCAGCATATTAATTATTATGAAATCCAAGTAAGTCAATATTTAATCATGTTGGTTCAATAATATATGAAAAATGACATTCCTAACATGAAAATCTCTCTCTCTCAAAAAATGTTTTATTAGTTAATTTTTTTTTTTTCAAAATAAGGGGCATTCAGTTTAAAATCCGTACAAAAATAGTGAATCTTATATGATGTCAAGTCCCTTCTGCCACTGCTTTTCAGTGCTGATGACATAATGCTTTATCAATAAGAGAAGAATTAAAGTTAATTATGAGTAAAAAATACAAAACCATTAATAACATATTTTACAACCCATTATTATCCAATAGTTCTTGTTACCTAGAACATCTTAAGTTAATTTAAATATGATTGAGAAGAATTTTTAATATTGTTTTACTAATAACAGGTGTTTAGTCCTTCTATTAAATTCAGCCTAAAAATAAATCTGTTGCATCAATATATACACAGAAGTGATTATGTATGAATGTAAATGAAAATCAAAAAATTACTTGATTTAAATAACTTTTTCTAAACAATAAAAAGAGACATATCACTAGTACCACTTTAATCATGTATACTTCTTTTTTGATGCTCATAAACATCCCACAAAAAAAAAAAATAGTCACACTTCAAATTTCTTTATTAAATGTATGCGAGTAAATGAGTACTATACAAACACTTATACATGCATGCCAGGGCGCACAAGCACACGAGTGCACTCTCTCTCTCTCTCTCTCTCTCTCTCTCTCTCTCTCTCTCTCTCTCTCTCTCTCTCTCTCTCTCTCTCTCTCTCTCTCTCTCTCTCTCTCTCTCTCTCTCTCTCTCTCTCTCTCTCTCTCTCTCTCTCTCTCTCTCTCTCTCTCTCTCTCTCTCTCTCTCTCTCTCTCTCTCTCGCTCTCTCGCTCTCCCCCCTCCCCCCTGCCCCCCTCTCACAGACACACACCCACATGGTTTGGTTTTGTAAGTTATTTTAACCTTTTAAAGCACCGCACAAACATTTATAATGTGGCTTACTTTTTACCTGACGATGTGTTTATGTCTATAAGGAGCTCTTCTTTCAAGAATTGGGGACTGGTCTGGTGAAGAACTAGATTCTCCAGGCATCGAATTTCCAGTGTATACTAAAAATATAAAAATAAGTTGATTTCATGAAGGGTATATATGAGGGATCCTTCACTATGAGAATTTTCCTAGAATTGCAATTATTAGCTTGATTTTCTATGGACTAGTGCACAGTTATAATGAAAAATCATTCAAATAAAATATGAAGTAGCGGAGATGATGCACTTTTTTTTTAATGCCTAATAAATCAAAGGCTGACAATTCAGTAAGTTTTCATTAAACAAAAATGTAACTACTTCACACATTAGCTACAAAAATTAATTAATTAACTCATTTATCAATTTATTAAAATAGTTTATATAAAAACAATTGGTTCCAAATAAGCCATAATAAAAGGTTGGTGAAGTAAAGGATGGCAAGCAGCAGCATTGGGCAGAATGTTAGGTCTGTAGGTGACTGACCATGTGAGAATGAGTCTCACTAGGACCACAGACTATAACCCCAGAGTAGTACATCTAAAGGGCTAATGAAGCTGTGGTTCTTAAGAGACTATACCCATATTCAATCACAGATGGTCTCCACCTGAATGACATTGCAGTACTGAGTACCAAAACGATGTCCTGAATAAAGGTACAGTTATAATGAAACAAATAGAATTAGAAATAATTATATTTTAATAACCTCAATGTTCAAGTGAACCTTGGTCTCTAGCAATATATGGCCTATTTCTTTTAATACTGATTTTGAAGGAATAGGAAGAACATAATTTATACCAAAAATATTTTTTTTAATTACTCAACAATTAATGAACATAGAAAAAATGAATTATTTTACTTTTTGAAAAGGAAAAAAAAAGGGCAAAACAGCATTGTCCATACCATTCAGTGTTACCCTCTCAGGCCTTGAGTGCTCAGACCACTGATCTGTTGTTGAACCAGAATAATCAGATCCAACACTAATACACTTATTTCCTTTTAATGCTGCTCTTCCCTTTAAGTATTCATCTTTTAAATTTGCCTGAAAAAATAATAAATCCAAATATATTATTATTACTAATTTACTGTGTGTATATACGTATATATAATAGAAATCTCAAGAGCACATTCAGCAAAATTCATTACATTATTTCTTTTTAAGTTCATACAAATTTTTATATTTATACCTTCCATAATATTATCAACAAACTTTCATGGAATTTTGAAAACCAATTAAATATTAGTTACACAAATTCATAGCTTTACTTTCATTTATATCACTATGTCCTATGAAAGAAGTAAATAAACAAATGTATTAATATTGTAAATCAAATTAATAATAATCAAGCACAAGCCCCAGCAAGTATTGATAAAGTAATTTTAGCTCACTAATAACTTTACTGATTAACTGAGTTGGAGCTTTTTTTTTTAGTAGATTTCCTTCAGAGGAAATAAACTATTGACATTATACTCATGACCCGAGTTTCAAAATATTTCTGAGAATGCCTATTAAACCTACCAAGGGGATGAAGAAAATGGGGTTGATTAATATATATATATATATATATATATATATTTTTTTTTTTCTTCTTTTTTTTTCTCAAGGCAAATGATCCACCTGCATAAAACCATACAAAATAAGCCAGATTGAGTCAACAACATTAAATCACAGCTGTAATTATTTTAATATTTATTCAATATACTTTAATTCACCAACTATTTGATTGCTTACTAATGTGACCTGAGAAATTTCAGGGAAGGACAGATAAAATAGATCGGTAAACTGGAAAGAGATTGGTTTAACTACGGATAAGACCTGAGAATGGTAATAGATACCTCTAACTAACCTATACCTACATGATAATTTATAGAATTCAAATTTATTATTGAGACTCAGGTTAGCCATGCGAGTTAAAGTGTTGGCCTTAATCTCACACGGTAAAGGTAGAGTGGAGAGTTTGATTCCTGCTTGAGAAATAGGACTTTATTTAGTGACCAACTCATTAAAAAAACATTAGGTCCACTCTGGCTAGAAAAGGGTGGCAACCTGTAGACAGCCCATCCCAATCAACCACAGTAGCAAAAAGTAGATGTTACTAAATAATGATAAATTTAATATCTATTTAAAGGTTAGGCTAAAGATGGTCCACTCTTTTCCAACAAAGCACCTCTCATTTATAAAAAAAAAAAAATGCCTTCCTTTCCCCTGTACCATTAAAAATTTGGTTGATTCAATTAGTTTTTAATACAAAGGACATAAAAAATATATCAATATGTCTACCATGTAGAAATCAATTTGACTCAACTTCTATGCAGGGGTATCTCCTCCTCTAACTTGGGCGATACATGGACTTGCATGTGAGAGTTTAAGTGTTGATATATATATATTGAGATCACATGGATAAAAAAAAATCTAAGTATGCTTAAATGATAATAATTGAAAAGCAAAAACAAAAATTAACATAATGTAAATAATCATAAGAACAACAGAAACCTGTTGATAAATATAACTTAATAACGATTTTTGAAGTCAGAATAATAAAAAAAAAAAAAAAATGATATTAGTTTGATGAAAATAGTCAGATGCTTATATAACAGTAGTTCAAAAAAGTTTAATAAATAATAATAAAGGAAAAAAATTAAGTTTTCTTTACCATAATCTAAAGTCAAGACATAGATTAAAATTCATTGATCAAGAATATAACCTCAAGAAAGACATGCTTAGAATAGAAAACTACTTTCTTAAATCTTACACTTTTCAAAGGCATCGTTTCCATTGCTGTCAATACATGGTTATGGTACATGAAGTTGTGCAAATGTTGGTTTGTATTAACTTGCTGTGTTGCAACATGAAATGTAGCATAAGGTGAAATGTCATCAGGATATTCTGAAAACAAAAATGTTGTATTTTTATGGTTAATCAGCACTCATTGGCATATATCAAACATTTTGCATAAAATGTATTATTGATTTTTAATAGAGAGAAAAGAATAATTGCAATCTTATAAACTGGTATTAAGTTTAAATGACAATCTCTAAAATGGAGCTCATAGAATAAATCAACCTCAATTATTAAAGAACTTTGAAATAAGTAAGATGAATCAATACAATCAATAAAAGTAAACTTAGTTGTCTATGATATGTGAGGAATATTTGAAGGCAAATGGAAAAAAAAGTGTTATTTAGTGTTTAAGGAATGATCACTGGGAAGTCATTCCTCTGGTGTGTTTTGGTCTTCATTTATAATTTGTTTTGATATTTGATGAAAAAGTTAAATATTTTAATATTATTAGAGCCCTATATGAATAAAACAAGGTTTTAAAAAAAACTAACCTGGAACTTGTTCACATTGTAAGTCATGCATCGGAGAAGCGATTCCTTTGTGTACTGCAGCATAGTATTGTTCTCTTTGGGCTAAGTTTGTCTTATTATCAAGAGTGACCATATTTTGTTGATCTTTTGGTTGAGTTTGAATTCTTGTACCATTAGACCCATCTCTTTCTATAACAAATTTTCAAATTAATAATAATTAACAACCTTTGTTATTTAAGTTAAACAAGTTGTAATTAATATTAGTTTTTAGCTAATTAGTTTTTTCTAGAGCCAGGGAAGATGAATATGAATTTATAACCAAGAAAGCTAATGCTATTGAAGGGGGGGGTGATTACTCATTAAACAGTGTTTCTTCTGTACCACAGTTTGCCTGAATGAAGTGTATTTATTAATGAGTTATCATTGTTATTTAATTGTGTAACACTAATACCAGAAATTGTTTGACTTTTTTTTATTTTTAACTTTGGAAACAAAAGCCCTGCCAAAAATAAATAAAGCTGTTAAAGAGCAGCACAGATGGCACATTAGAACCAAAAATGGAATAATAGAATTGTATGGCTTCTGTGCTGTAAAAAAAGTGAGACTTTGGTGACTGGGACATGTTGAAAGAATGGAACCCCTCAGACTGCCCAAGATGTTATATACAATGCCAGAAAGAAGTAGGAAAAGGACAATTAAAACAAGGTGGCTTAATGATATGGAGGAGGACTTGGCTGAGAACCATGAGCAATGGTAGTGACAGAGGTCAAGGTTCTTCAAGGACTGTATCAAGCAAGTAAATAAAATTCTATTGTCAGTATACACACACACACACACACACACACACACACACACACACACACACACACACACACACACACATATAGATAGATATATATAGATATATATATATATATACATATATATATATACATATACCACTTACCGGGAATTAGGCTTATGAATCATGCTGCACTCACACTATTATTCCAAAAAATTATCAACCAAATAATTCAAAGAATAGACACTTCTTAACCCTTTCCTTGCGCAAAGCCACTATAGTGGCTTTACGTATTAATGCTTACGTACGTAATACTTACGTAATAATGAATCTTATTTATTCTTGTGTGGCACTGTGTATATATTATACATTCTGAAGAGAGACCAGAGTTAAAAATTCACACAGTGTGTCACTTGTCCTTGTTGTTGTGTGTACTTTTGTTATAAAGTTGAAATTTCTGTCTGGTTGGATGATTAAAAATCAATATTGAGTACCAAATGTATGGTTTTTTATTTATGAATAACACTTAACAAAAGTTTCTAGGTTTATGTCCTGGATTAATAAATCAAATTGACATTGATTGATACTAAACTTATGGATTCTTCAATGGCTAGCAAAACTATGGCTAAACTGAGGAAATCTGAGATAAATCAATTAGTTGTATATATTACTAATCAAAGCATGAAGGATGGAAGTAGTAAACTTGCAGAATTAGGCTGCACAAAATTTAATAAGAAACAAGTCATGATCTGTTAGGTATCAGAAGGTATTAGTAGGCAAAGAGTTTGCTGCAATTAACTGACCTTCATAGATATATCCAATGGTATTTTTTTTTTCACCATTTTTAATTATGGCTTTTAATAATCTTCGAAGAGGATACCATTTCTATACTTCTTTTACTTTTCATTTTAATTTCAATTTTTCCTCTAGTTTTAATGTGAAAAATAGCTCACAATTTATTTTTCTAAATATAATATTTTTGAAAACTAAGTTCATGTAAATTAGTTTAACTTACTCTTCCGGTAACAAACCGTGACAGCTGCACCTGCAGATAATAATGCCAAGAAAATAGCAACCACAGGCAAAACAACACTTGGATCTAAATAAAAGGGTGCTTCTTCAGATAAAATCTTTACAGAATTGGGGCTCAATGTAACTAGAACATAATAAATTAATTGTAAAATCACAAAGCATATTATTTTTAGTTTCTTCATTACTAAAAAAATAAATAAATACCTCCTAAATTTTGGGGAGTTTTAAATGTGTATTCTGCTGTAGTAGTACCAGCACTATTAACAGCCTGAACTTTTATTTTGTATCTACGCCCTGGCCATAGCCCAATTATTTCAAATTTATCCTGATTTTGAATTGCATTTCCAACTAGAAAAATGGAGCTTCTATTAGATGAAAAAAATATACTAACAAATACAAAGTAAGAAAAGTAAAATATGACTACGAAAATCCTAAAAAAAACCTTTTTTATTATTAAACAATCAATTAATACTTCCATGCAGCATATTTTTATGAATTACAATTAAAAAATGAGGCTGATAACTATTTTAAACAAAGATATAACTCTTTGATGGATGAGGTATATTGTATTTTCAAATATTAAAATCTTTTGTTTGAGCTTATAGCTCACCAAAATGATGTTTTGGAGAATTAAGGTTTATGTATGATAAATAAGCAATCATTATAAAATCTTACAATATTATGAATAAATCCTAAATTCCTGGGGAAAAAAATTATTCAGAAACATTAGCTTCTCAATCACCCCTTTCTACTGCCAATATAGATTAGAGTGTAATACTCCTTTAAATCATGTTATATCCACATGCTGGGTATTCGCTAACTTTGGTTTGTCAGTACAATTACATCTGGAACTAGTCTCAGTGAAAATAAGAACTGTTATAAACACATTTCATTGGTTTTAATTGGCATAACATCTCTATTATTCATATAACAAAAAAACATAATATAGATGACTGCCAAACCAGTCACTAACTGACTCCTCTCTGCTTCTGTATTTACTTGACTGGTTATTGTAGAGTTACTCTGGACATTATGATGAGAAGAATTTGTGAAGCACTCACAGCCTAACCTCTCTAACAATGCTCTAGAAGCAGACGACCCCTTCTCCCGCTATCAAATATTAAAAAAAATAGCACTGCTAATTACCTAGCTAGAGTGTAGATTGGCAGAGGTATGAGAGCAATGTTGAACTCAAGATTCAGACTTAGGGTGATTCTTCAGATAACAATGATGTTAGGGTTAGTTACGATATATCATGTTCCAAATTAAACATAATAATAATTACTGTAACAACATCATTAAATAGTTAATTTATATATATTTTTAACTTAACAAGTAAACTATTCCAGGGTTTCAGGACTCAGACTGACAGATTTATAAGTTAACTATGAAAAAATTAAGTAAACTTTGTAAAATGTTATTTTTTATTACAAAAATAAAATAAACGTTGATTATTCGGGTTCTTTTGGATTGCAAAATTAAACACACAAACTTTAACGTTTTTATCACCACACAATTTATTTGATGATCACTACTCACTTTTACACACTTGGTAAATTATTCTTCACTACTAATCAAAATATGCACTGTTAACTTCACATTCTTACTACACAGCACAATAACTCGCTGACGAATAATCACTGACGTTCACTAAACATGGCACTGCACGGATGTTCACTAACACTGCACTGATGTTCACTAAACACTACACTGCACTGATGTTTACTGACCACTGCACTGCAATAATTTTCACTAGTAAGTGAACTGATGAATCTGCACTGAACGCACTGATATTCAATTAAGAAAACTGAAAACTAACCTGACTGCAACCAACTGGCAAGCTGGGGACTTCATAGGCTCGGCGACGGCTCTAGAAGCTTAGAGGCACCAATTAGCTCTCTGATTGGTTAGTTCAAGATCCCTCCCTGATGCCAATTCTTTGCAGGGATGCCTTAATTTACTTTGCACTTCTTAAATACGCGATTAAATATCATAATTTTTGAAACAATATTAACATTTTGCTTCATGTTTGTTTTGGTAATATCAAATAGACCCTAATTTTAAAATAAATTGAGAAGTTGTAATTTCCCATATACGGGTATATTCCATATAGAGATTGGCGAAGGGTAAATACCCAAAAGGTAAAAACCCGGGTATTTTCCTAAATGGGTAAAAACCCGGTATTTATGTGGGAAAAAACCCAAGTTATGGATATTTTCGTTTTTTACAGTAAATGCCACACCTTTTATTAATTTTTACATTTGCAATATAAACTATACCTTCATTATTTTGTGAGGTATGAATAAACTGAGGTTTGATTAAAAAATCTGTAAATAAAGAGATAAAAGCAAGGAAATAAAACAAAGCCAATATAGTTTAAATATAATAATTCAACAAAAGAAATGCACATTTTTCCATATTAAGTGTAACATATTAATCACTGTCATCACTTTCGTTATCACAATCTATACGAAGCACGTCTCAAAATTCCATTTCCTTTTGGTTTCCACTTGATGTAGAAGGTTGTTCTTCATGAATTGGGCTAGTTGTTGGACTCGATAATTGTTTAGGAGAAGATAAGGGTTCGTCATCTTCATCATTGTCTTAATCTTTATGTTTATGTAGAAGATTCCAATTAAAAGAAATATATGCTACTTTTGCTGCCCTGTCCATCATCAATCCATTTCTTTTATGGCTATGAATGTGTGCATGTGTGCTAAATGATCTTTCAGTGGCAGCCGAAGTGCAAGGAGCATCAAAATTCTTACAGCAACTCTACTTAGTAATTTGGATTTGCAAAGTCCTTTCCACCAAACTACTGGATCCATTTCTGCGACATTTTTCCAAATAAATGGTTTACTCCATAAACCCTCTTTAGCTCTATAATTAGCTAAATCTAGACCAACATCGATATTTAGTGATCGGCTCATTTCATGAATATATTCCATGGCGTCCACTTCATGTTCTTCATCTAGTTCAATACCTTGGGATTTTGGATCCAACATATATGCAGCATAATGAATTGCCTTCATGCAATTATCTGTGCATTTGATTACATTATTTATTATATCTTGTTTGTGTTGTTCATCTAAAATAGATATTTCTGGCAACACAAAGTTGAGTGTGGATTTGATGTCCTTGAAAGCCATGTATACTTCATTTATATGTATTCCATTACCTTCCAGCTTAAAAATTTTCCTAGTAATTGGTTCTAATAACTTGATACAATGTTCAATCATTGACCAAAAATTTAGTTCTAATATATTTGATTTTATTTCTTCAGAAATAGCATCTTCATGCACTGCTAAGGTCGGTAATGTAACTTTCGAATTCTTCAGGTCCTTTAAAGCGGTGCAGTAACTGCCCCAGCGGGTTTTTCCGGGCAACTTCAATGTTTCGCCTGAACCCTTATTTTTTATGATTTGGGCTAACAAAGCACTCATTGCTTGACTTCATTTAATTGTTTTTATGGTCTCTATGACAATCGATATAAATGCTTTGACAGGTTCTGGTTTTAAACAGTCTTCGCATAGTAAATTTAATGTATGAGCTATACATCTAAGAGGCAACACGTGTGTATATGTATTTTTTACCATTTGGAATGCTTTTTGAATATTATTAGCATTATCTCCAATAAGGGTTACAAATTTATCGCCTCCGTATATCTCCATAACTTTAATTATCTCTTGAGAAAGATATTGGCTTGTGTGGCGGTTAGTGAGAGTATTAAGGCTTTTAACAAAGAACGGTTCAGGTTTTGCAATAATAAAATTAATGATGCCTTCATAGCGCTGATTGCTCCAACCGTCACACTGTAAATGCAAATCATTTGTAGATTTTAGTTCTTCTGTGATTGCTTTTACCATCTCATTGTAAATAACTTCCAAATGTGTAGTTCAGTTTGCTTTTCTGGTTGGTAATTTGTAAGATGGTTGTATCTCATTAAAAAATGTTATCCACAGCGGATAACATTTTCAACAATTGAAAACGGAGAACCAGTAAGAAATATTGCCTTCGACAAAAGCTGATCCAGATAAAGTTTCTTTTCTGCAGATATCTGTGTTGCAGATGAATTTAAACTGTTGACCGTTAAACTGTTGTCTTTCTCCTCCATTGAAACGTCTTGCAGAGGAATATTGGTAGGACTTGCCGCACTTGTATCAGTGTCAGATATTTTTTTGAGTTTATTCTTGATGACAGTTGGACATTTAAAACACTTTAACAGATGGCTAGTCATCTTGTTGACATTGGCAAATTTATACACTTTATCACAGTGTTTACACTTAACCATTTTACAGGTTGCTGAATGAAAATAGTTTTCCCATACATCATTTTTCTTCTGTCTGGGCATGATGTGACCTAAAAAAAAACATTGTAATAATTGTAAAAATATATTAGAGGGAAAAGTGATTGAAAAACGAGGGCCAGGAAGGCCTACAAAGAATTTTGTGGAACAACTAAAAGAGAAAAGTGGGGTCATGTCGTATCAAGAGTTAAAAAGTAAAATCATGGACAGAACAGTGTGGCGCATATACCCCCGACAAGAGTCAATCGTCTCTTAAATAAAAGAAGAAGAAAGAATAATTGTATGGAAATTCGCACACCATGAATATATATATCTTCACACTATACAAATTTTTAAGTAATATAAAAATAATAGTATGCATATGGGTAAAAAACATTTATAAAAGAAATAACATTTTTTTTTATATTATAAACATTAAGTTTAAACTTACCTCTCAATCCTTTATTAATAGCACAACGTATCATTGATATTAATGTTCGAAAGAGTAGCAGTAGTTGTCAATCTAATAAAAATCAATTATATTTAATCACTAGGCAATCGGAAGTCCACAAAACAAAATTCAGGTCATCAATATAGAGTAAAACTAAAAGTAGTGAGCACTTTACGAAACGAAAACAACGTCTGACTGAGATAAGAAGGTTTACGGGGCAAGGTGGGGCGGGGTTGGTGCTTTGCTTCTGTTTGGCGGCAACGAGTCTCTATTGCTAAAATCGTTTGCACGCTTTGTTGTTGGCAAGGCGACGCTGGAAGCAGACAAAAGAAGTGCCGGAGCCCGCATAAGGAGCTATTGGCAGCTCCTTAGACTGGCATGCGCTGTACAGTCTCAGTAGACGTTGATGAGTCAAACATTAAATCGTTTCAACACAAAAGTTTTAGAATCTATAACTGCAAAAATAGTTCGGGAAGCTAATTTAAAAATACCCGAATATTTACCCAATCGGGTATTTACCGGGTAAAATCCCATCTCTAATTGCATACCATATTTTAAACATTAAGAAGTAAAAAAACAAATTTTCAAAATGTACAAGTAATATGTTTTTATGCTATAGAGTTAAAGGATTAATTTAATTGATAATTTAACAGTAAAACAAAAAAAAAAAAATTTTATATCCCCCTTTTATAATTTTCATGATTTAAATCTATGACAAAATGGCATTTTTACAATACATTTACTTGTGTATGTATGGTAATATCTAAGTTTAAATGGATGGTATGGCAAATCAAATTAATAAATACTTATAAATCAAACTAAATTCAGTCTAATACCTGTAAGCCAGTCAGGCTGAGTGACTTCCTTGTATTCAATGCTGAATGAAAAAATAGGGCAACCATTACTATTCCATGCCTTTAAATTCAGAGTTGCTGTGCTCACATTTCCTTGAATAAAATTTGAATCCAAAGGTTTGATTGGTTTTCCACCCTCTGTTTGAGATGTTAGTACTGCACCTGTCTCCCCAGTTCCAGCACTATTGTAGGCACACATTCTTAAGTTATACTTGGTGCCACATTGCAAAGATGACAATCTAAATGTATTTAAGTCCCGATTTAATCTCTCTTCATTCCATTGCAACATCTGTGATGAAACAGGTGCATGTTCCAGCAGGTATCCTCTGATAGCACTACCTCCATCATCTTTCATAACCCAAGAGATTTCAAGCCAATTAGGCCCCCTTCCAGTGATTGATAATACTGGTGGCTCTGGAGGCACTAAAATAATAATAAATTATACCAATAACAACTAACATAGTGGACATGTTTAATTTGATTGGTGAAGGAGGAGATTTAGAAAAGGAATTTTAGTACACAAAGTTAACATTAGGGTACAAGCCTCTAGCCTGAGAAAAATCCCATACCTACAGAGTAATGATGTTGCATTTTGGAGCAATGACATGTTGAGGAATGTTAACGACAATAGAATTGTCTCTCAATCACAAAAGAGAAGGAATTTTTGAAAACATCTCTAGATGGAGTACATTAGATACACAATCTCTTTGTTTATACTTGACTCAACTAGTTGACAGCTATATTTCAAAATTACCTCAGTGTGCCTACTATAAATAACTAAATATCATACAATAATAAAATTAATAAGTAAATGGAGTAACAAAAATTAAGTATGACTTTGGAGGTTTTCATTGACAATATTCTGTTTCAGGTAAAATCATATTAAAACATGTAATTTATAACATGAATGAAATTTGAAAGATCTAGATTTTATAAACTATCACTGGACTATAAAGGCATCACCTACATTCCTCATATGTTCATCCTGTAACCTCTACTTGGTAGCCTGCTAACCTAAGCTGAACTGTGCAGTCAGTGCCATATTTCTTTGGCTGGATTTACTGTCACACTTTTTTAGCTTCCACAAAAGTAGTTAATATGATCTGCTGAACTTTTAGAATCACCTTCACTGGTGGTTACAGAGGTTAAAGAATGAATTTTTGATAAGGAAATTGAGATCCAAAAAGATTATTAGACCCAGAAAACTGGAGAGGGCGGAAATTGAAAAGGAGTGGAGGGCTTAATGATTGACGTTCTATAGATATTGGAAGCTAGTAAATTTTGAGCAAAGAGAGGATACTGAACCAAGAATATTTTTCATCAGAGATTTTCCCATTTAAAATATCTTCAAAAATGGATAGGGTTTTAAGAATATTCCGTGTACTTTGTCTCATGTATTATTAGTTCCCCATCTGCTATCTCATATATTATTGACTATCATCTGCTGCAAGTGGCAGATAAGACATTAATCTTTTATAATAGATGTAAAACAAATTTCTTACACTACTTTATTTGCCCATAACTCTAAATACTTACTAATTACACGCAAGTTATATGTTATTTCATCAGTCCCATGTTGATTCTCAACAGAACAGGTGTAATTGCGTTGATGAACTTTTTGAGGATTACTAATGAGTAGACTGCCATCTGAGAGGATTTTAGCATTATGGGGTAATGACTTTGGAATCCATTTTCTGGCAGGTTGGGGTTCTCCAAACATTATACATGGAAGGGTAACTGTCTCACCACCTTGCACTGAGATTACACCACCGAATGAGATAACACCAGCTGCTCCTAAAATAAATAAACATATATTTTTAAATGAGTTAGAGGAATACTTTAATCCAGGCAAAAAAGAAATGCTTCTATTTAGTTCAATTAATAGGATTATGTGTTAGAAGGAATGTTAGAAAGTTCATGACCTGCTACAAAAAAAGTATAGACAAGACATTCAAAAATAATAAAATTGTCATTGCATAATTGATTCATATGCTTTTATTTGAATCAGAGACTTGTTAGAGACCTTGAAAACATCCCTATCCAGAACAAAAAAACACTCCATACTACTCTCTGCACACTTTCTAGTACAAGTTGAGTAAAGATCTTGAATTTTTATTTTGTTATTAAAAATGAAGTCTGTTTTCATCTTTATAATTTATAAATGTATTAACTCCATGCCTAATTATTTTTTCTTTTTGATAGATTTGAATTTTACAGGATCATTTGGAAATATTATTTAAGTAATCATGGATACATTTTTTCTTTCACGAACCTCTATTGGATGGAGTTGCATAGACAACATGTGTGCTTTCCCCTTCACCAGCTTTTGTACTAGCAGTGACCCACAATTCATAAGTTCCTGTATTACTTAATTGTTGAATTTGATAATGACTTTCTGTAGGTTGAATTCGTTTTTTATCTGGAGCCTTTTGTTTACTGTTTTCTAAAGCTTTCCAGTAAACCCAGTAGCTAGTAATTTTTCCATTTGGTTTACTTGGTGGTAGCCAACTAACTGTCAATGAACTTAATGATGTGGACAATACTTTTATATTTGCTGGAGCACCTGGAACTAAATTCAAAGAAGTATAAGTTAATATCATGAAAGTTCTGAAATTAAATTGATTAAGTTGAATTAGTTTGTATTTTATTTATAGGTTTATTTATTTTTATTAAGAGGTGAGCTGTATTATAAGTTTGAGGCTAAAACGTTGTGTTACTGGAGCCAAGATGAAATTTGTTAGAATTTATGGGAATATATTGAGAGGCAGTTTCCATAATGAGATAATTATTATAGAAGAGCTGAATGTGTGCCTAGTGACAGAAAACCTAAATAAGAAGTAACAGAGCCTGGCATGGACATAGACCACCATGGAGATTATAATAGGATATATAGCACCTAATTTTTGTAAGAGGCTGAACTAAACCATTTTATTCCTATAATATAGCAGGCAATAATGTGGAAATAATTAGCCCTAAACTGAAAGAAGTAGTTTCAAGACTATAAAAACCGCAAGAATTTTAGACAACTGTAGCATTTTCCTATGTATTAATAATATTTTCATTGTATTGTAATTAAAATTAGAAGTTTCAACTCAAAATTATTAAAACATAATACAGAAAACTGACTATGCCTATATATATGAAAAGGTAAAATAATAATATCAAAATGATATTCACAGCAATATAATGTGATCATCAAATGTAAATATCTTTTGGGATATGAAAAGAATCTCATGATGTGTTGCTTTTGCAGTATTTATAAATAGTACCACTAGAAAAAAATTGTAACTTTTCTGAGTTGTCCGAGCTAATTTCTAAGTCAGTTAAAAATACTTAACTAAGCACAAGTTATCATGCATAAAGCTATTTTATAAGTGTGGAAAGATGTCCCTAAAAATCCACAAATTTAACCATTAGGTAGTTGTTTCGAGTTTTAACATTTTTAATACAAAATAATTTTTGTTTTGTTAAACTTGACCGTTTACGTTGGTAATTTTATTTTTTTCAATAATTGTATATTCAAAGTAAGGAATTGAAATACATTTAACAATATTTATATTCTCTAATATAAACAAATTATACAAAATAAAAATCTTTTGACCAAACGTTCCAGAATAAGGATATTAAAACATCATCTGATCCTACTAAAAACTTGTGAAAGATTTACATGAAACATGTATCACATTTCTGAGCATAAAAATCCTATAATGTGCTTATGAGAATAAAATATTAATATATACATATTTAATTAATACTTAAATGTTTCACATAAATAGTATTTGAACTCACCATCTTCATCAGTACAACAATAAATAGGATGGCTTTTAACTCCATCACCAGCTGACGTAAATGCCCAAGTTTGTATACTGTAGTTAGAGTATTTCTGTAAGGAATGGAGCTTTAAAATAGTTTCTGTTGACATTTTTGTATCAGCTTCAATATGACCTAACAAAGAAAAATAGTCAATGAAATTTAAATTAATTTTAATTTATTTTTTTCTTAAATATATAAAAAATATAATATATATTTACAGAATATTCCACCCTTTTAAGTAAAAAAATAACTATTTTTCTTATTAAAAAATATGATAATAACCTGGTGGATGTTCCATCATGTTTTCAAAATAAATTTTATATCCTTGGATACGACCATTTTGATGATGCGGTGGTGGTGGCTCCCAAGAGATAACAAGAGTTTGAGAATTTTCAGGTCTACACAGAATTTTTTGTGGAGGTGCTGAAGGTACTGAAACATAAGTTGACATAAAATTCCCACATCACATTCTCAATAATCTGAGGACTTTAATGATCACAATACAGATTTTATCCCAGTATCTACAATCATATTAATATAAACAATAAACATAGCATCATTCTCTGCATTCCAGTACATAAAACAAGTCTTAGTTAATATTCTTCATTCATAAAAATCAACATAATTAGTTCCTAGGTTTATTAGCAGACAATTATTTGACGTAAAGAACCAAAATAAATTTAATATTGATCTTCAATGTAGCAGGATACATCTTTAAAACAACATTAATTTAAATTCATATCAGTTGTTTAATTCCCATTAATGCAGTTTTTCTAATGTAAACCAAAAAGTGATATTTACTAACATTTGGAGAAATGGTACCCAATTTCTCTTATTGTTGTTGTTTATTATCAAGAATTAAATTCTTTTGTTAAAAATCATTAAAAATGTAAGATTAATGCTTAAAAATTGTAAATAGCAATAATTTATGCCAACACTGTATAAATGAATTCAACGAAACACCTTTTGCTGGCACAATAGACAAAAATATATGAGAACTTAACTCATAAAATACTTTAAATTTGAAATGACTAAATTCAAATTTAGCTTACCATCTTCTAAGGTGTGAGCAATAAATTCTGGGCTCATTGGTCCAGCTCCTTTTTGATTAAATGCTTGAACAACAATCCCATACTTCCTAGATGGCCGAAGTCCACTTAGCACAACTGAGTCTCCTTTTGATTGTATATTGACTGTTGTGAAGTTAAATACTGGAGCTGGTCCCCCACTAAAAAAGTATTTAATAATATAGAATAAAACAAATACATTCATATTTTTAATTTTTGTTGTACATCCGAAATTCCAAACTTTATCTCTGAATAATTTCAATTGAAAATATTTAGTTTACTATTATTGATGTCTTAGTGGGAGGGAAATAAAAAATCAAAATATCTGCGTTTTTATGAGTTAGAATTGAAAAATGTTATATTACCAATCTTGTTGTCGATAGTGAGATGAGATCTACACTGTGTAATTTAAGCATGTGGGAAATTAATTAGATAACACAGCTCCTGAGTGATAAACTTTTAGTTTAGTTAACATGGTATTATCTGTTACTTCTTTAAAAAATACTTTTATACTGTAACCCGTATTTCACTGTGGACAAAGAAATTTATAACTTACTTATACTCTCGAACACCAATGTAATAACCCAGAAGTTCCCCATTGTGTGTTTTTGGAGGAGGAGGTAACCATGAAGCTTTGATTTCCTTGGAAGAAAGAGTTGTAACAGAAAGGCTTTGAGGCTCAGCAGAAGGTGCTTCCATATTAGTGGTTACCTAAATATTTATAAAATGTGTTATTAAACATGCCTATAAAGTTAAACACTTATTCAAAACAAATTAGTTACTTTAATTAAAACTACGTGTAACACCTGGAAATGAAACAATACTTTGAGTAGCCAAGTTAATGGCCACCCATTCTTAGAACATGGTTGCCATTGATCAACTACTATTAATACTAATGACTTATGAATTTATCTGCTGGGACAGATTATTATGACATCTATGTCCTGTCGCTAGCTGAGGAGTATACCATTAAATTATGGGAGTAGTAACTTGAACTGAGAAAAGGGATATTAGGAATGAAATTATATTGATTTGGAATAGAGAGCTAAGAATTTGAAAAACAATGGTGTAAGGAGTCACTAATGATGGAAGATTTGTATATATAGAACAAGCTACAAGACCTATTTAAAAAAAAAGAAAGTATAAGAAAATCCCTGGTAAAGTCTTAAGATGCAATCAAATTTATTAAATACAAATAAAATAATGCTGAATGTAATAAAATGAGGACTTTTTCAGTTCACTAACCCTGACCACCTTTATGATTGAAAACAGTGAAGTGTGTAACGAGTGAGCCACAATACTAGAGAATGATGGCAGTTCGGGGGGGGGGGGGATTTTGGGGTTATTGTTAGAAATGAATGTCGTGCAAGGTCATTAGTTGCCAATGACAGAATGGAGGAAGGAGTTGACTAAGAGTAGCATTAACCTGAAAGCTCCTGAATAGAAGAGAACACAATACACATATTGTGAAGTACCAGATCTAAAGCTGCAGTCCAATATCAAGGTTGCTAAAATTGACTCAGAAGATCTGAACAAAGGGAGGAAAGGCAACAGTATTTACCTCCAAATACATATAAATAAAATATATGGTACTCTTAAAGGTAAGAAAATGATAGTAAATATTGTCACCAATCTCAGAACATATTTTTTTCTTACCTGAACTATGTCACTTGGTTCACCTGCTCCAAGCTGATTTTCTGCTCGGACTCTGATTGAATAAACACTTGCAGGGTCTAAGTTATTAATTGATATGTAGTTTTCATTTCCTAGATTTATAGATTCCCATTCCTCACTCATCAAACCTTCAAATAAAGGTTCATATGTAACATATGAAATGGTTCAAAAAAAGAAAAGTATTTTTTAAGACTAATAAAATAGATAGTAATAATATGAATACACAATAAAAAGATTCAGGATTAACGCTTGAGAGAGTTGTGACAGTATATGCAATTGAAGCCCATTTTGTTCCATATTTAGTAAAGGTCTGATGTAAGCATTTGTAATGAATCTGAGATTGCCTTACATGAACCTATCATAAATGGCCGTATACTTTATATTTTGAGTAATTCCAGCACAAAGCTAGTCATATTAATATTTATAAGAATTTAAATGGAGCGTTTTTACCTGCAATTTAGAGTTTTATCGAATTTGGAGTTAAGTCCCCATGTGCTCTGGGATTTCGGTAGATAATGCGGATGAATTTTTACAATAGCATTCACTGCTCTTAAAATCGATACACTAAACAATATTCAAGATGAATTCCGATAATTGAATTATGTTTACTAGTGTTTCTGAGCATATTTGATCGGTGGGAGCAAAGTTCATCATGGGCTGCTCAGGCTATAAAAGGGAGATCTCGCAAAGGGATTAATGCAGTAAAGCTCAGATTCTCTGGAGGGGTGACCCTTGTCGGTGAAAACTAGTTAATTCCTTCAGCATTCAGCCTGCACCATGTTCAGCCAGCTTCCCATCGCCTGTACATCCTCACACTGCAGTCTGATCTTAGAGAACTTCTATAAATCAGCTAAGTTCTTTCATTGTAATTTAATTTAAGTAGGTGTGTCCCCTTTAAGTGGCTAAAAGGTGCCTATCTCATTTTCAATTTTTATTTATATTTGGTGCATTTTTGATTATAAATAAATTTATGTATCTTTAAATTTTGAGTCAAGAGTCGATTGTTGGTGAAACCCTTCCTAATTCATTGTTAGTGATTTGGTTGTGGGGATTATTATTTTTCAGCTTCCACAGCCTATTGCCACAGCCAGATCGCTACACATTTAACAACCTTCTTTTTATATATGTGTATATATATATATATATATATATATATATATAGAACATGCATTTGAAGAAACTTATGAAAAATTGTATCAATCATTAAAGAAAATATATTCTGCTGAGATAGGTTTAAACAACAATTTGTTAGTATACTAGTGACAGAAGAATGAAGATTATTGACAGAAATTTACTGAGGAAATGATTCTTCCTGAATACTTCCTGTTTAATGATAAGATTATGTCAGACTTCAGATTTTAATACCATTGGAAATATTATAGATAACACTGATTAAATCAAAGTTTAAGAATTTACATAGAGCATACAAACATTTTTTAATTGTGAAATTCATAAATTTGAGCTTTTAGCTGAATTGTTAGCACTAATAACAAGAAATGCAATACTTGACTGTAAATCTGTATAGCAAAATATGTGAGTAAATGTCAGTTCTTGTACTATTAATTATTAGAGGTTGAGGTATTGGAATAATGGAACCATGCTACTGAAGTTTCATTCATTGAGAAAATAATAAATATTCAATAAAAAATATCAATAATACCTGATTCTTTTTTATACTGTACAGTGTAATGTAATATTAACGTTTGTTCATCTCTTGGTAGGCGCCATGAAACCTTCATGCTTCTGCTTGTTATATCAATAACTCGTACATCAATAGGCTTTCCTGGAGCATCTGAAACACAACAAAATTACTTCATACAATCTTAAAATAAGGGGGTGGCATAGGTCCATAGGTAAAACACTGGGCTTCTATCCTAAAGGTTCCAAGTTCAAACACATTCTTAATTTTATTTAGCTGTTGGTTTTGCAGTTGGGCTTTTCTATATGTATCCCAGTACCCAATCAGCATCACGAGACAATTAAGTAGCTTCTTGAAGAAAGACATAGTGATCTTTGGTCTGAACGCCACCACCACAAGTGGCAGGGATAGCCACTTGATTACCTACTGACGCCAAGTGGCAAGCCTCAGCCCTTCATGGGATGTTGAAGCAAAGATTTAATTTTATTCTTCTGGATTGAAACTTAAAATACTCTTAATTTAAGTACTATTTTAATTTATTTCTAAATGTATATTTTTTATATAATTTTTATAATATACAGTAAGTAGTACTTTTAGAATATTAATTCTCTCTATCAGAATTTAAAAATATTATAACTTAAAGAAAAATTAATAGTTCAAATATTAATTATTATGAATATTAGTTCAAATATTAATTATGAATTAGTACTTTAAATATTACCTTGCACTTGAAGAAGAAAGGTTCTCTGGGCTGATCCATAAGGGTTAGAAGCTATACATATATACTGGCCACTGTCAGATTTAATACTGTTTTCTATACGCAATTCTGAAATCAAGCCTCCTCTTATTTGTTTTTCTCTGATATCAAACCTAATTATCCAACAACAACAAAACATTGTTAAAGCATAGACTATACTATAAACTAATTTCAAATATAAAGAAGTAATTCTAAAATATATGCTATGTAAACCAAAGACCACATTGTAGAAATCTGCAAATGAAGGAACCTCGTGTTTTAATTCAGTGTATTTGAATTATTATTTTGAATGCAAACTTAAACAATATCAGTAATAACAGGTCTCCATATCTTAGCCCCCCAGTACTCTTAAAGCTATCTGAGATGCCTGGTATTGGCGTTACAGAAAGTTCTTTTCTGTGTCAATCTAGACAGTTTCATAAACATGTTTAGTTTCAGGGAGGGTAATGCATCAATGATATCATGTCTGCTCTGTCACAGCTTGTCAGATGCCAATAAAAAGGTTTTGCAGGTGAATATCATACTTGTGTGGAATGAACAATATACGATATATTGTTCAGCATCCTGTATGAATACAACTCTGGTTCTCCCCCAGTATCGATTCAACCCTCTTCATCAACCTTGACAAATGACCACAGCCAATATCTTAAAAGCTGTGGAGAGAAGCGCTGTGTGTGTATGTTACCTCATTTATGGATAGAAAAATGAATGCTTCCCCCTATTCTGTTGATTTTTTTCTTTTGTCCAAATATTCTTACGTTCAAGATCGTCTCCTATGCATATTCCAGCTGTTCTGAAGGAATATCATAAAATCTAAGAAACATTATTATTTTTAAGAGGCACAATTATTTTTTCCTCTCAATCTAGTGGCACCACTTCCTGAATATTATCATTATTGGGTTTTGCTAATCCCCGTGTTTTCTGCCAGACTGTTGTCTACACTTAATATTTATTGAAATAATTAAATATAGACCCTGTTAAATGAATGCTACAATTTTTCAAAACTTCTCTAGAAAAAAAAATTCTAGTTCATTGGGAGACTAATGTAATTCTTAATATTTAGAATGCACAATTATTTAAATTAGATAAAATATTATTTATCAACTAGACCATACGAGAGACTAAAATTAGATTACTATTTCAATATATGACCAATTAAATTGATCAAAAGGTTTTATAATATTTCTTTAAATTATGTGAGCTCTCCAGGGATCTATTTACTTATTATATTATTGGTAACACCTTCTTCCTTAAATAATACTCGTCTATTAGCCATATATCAATAAATATTATTATTATTTATTAACATAAAAATCTACTAAAAATAATAATTTATTCCATTTTTTATATTCAATTTTAGATATAATAAATATCATTCTTCGGCTTATATGTTAGGGTTTAAGAGCAAACCAAATATTTTTATACTTCAAGTTTGAGTGGTCAATAACTAAACATAGTAAAAACCTGAGGATATAACAAATGTTTATACTACAGTTTCAACAATGATTGAAATCCACTTAGTGGTAAATATATGGAAAGATAAAACTCCTTATGTATTACCGAGGATTCATTTGAACTGGTGTCTGCTTGGTCCATGTGATTTTCATAGGCATATCACCTTTTGCCTCACAAGTTAGTATTTGGCTCTGACCACGACGTACTCTTTCTTCACTTGATAATGTTTCAAATTCTGGAGGATCTAAAAATTATAATTAATATTTATACCACTGAATAAATATATGAAGTTATGTTTATAGTAATATATATAACTAATATTCAACTTGATAAAAATGAACTGAATGATAAACACTTTTTTTTATGTGTATGTGTGTGTATATATGTTACTGTGAAATCAGAGAATGTCAACATTCCCCGGTGAATGTCAACAAACACCAAATACGTCGGTGAAAGATCGAATATTTCATTACATTCTTGTACATTCGACCCTCACCGGTGTATGTCGACAATCACATCATGTTGAATGTCGACATTCACCGGTGAAAGTCAGAGATAAGGGTATTTAGCAAATATTTCGGATGTTCAATTTAAAAATTTAGCGGGTAAGGCCGAGGGGCTTGTAAATACATAGTTTGGTCGATATGGGCTGGGTACAATTTATTAACACCCGGCAAAATAAATTATCTTTATTTAATTATCCAAACTTACATTATTTCCACCATTCAACTATTTCACATGGCTCTAAATTTCATCAAATATTCCCAGTAACTTTATTTAACTTTGCTTTCTTAAGTCAAGCCTTATGCAAATCGTTCAGGAAAATTTATATTTCACTGGTTCAACTAAATTTAGTAAAATCATTTGAGTTTGTTACAAGTGCATTTCATATTTATTCAGGTGGACAATAACTAATGTATCTTATATTTCTAGTTTTATTCTTACCCCTTGCTAATGTTTACAGTTCTGTATTTAATATTTTAATTAAATAATTATTACAATATGAAACATATATTATTCATTAAGGTTAACTTTATTTATATTATACAGCGATCACTTGAATTCATTTAATCTATAAATCTCTTCTCAACATTGTTTACTTTATATATTATAAACAATTAATAGTTTAAATTCCCTCAATCTAAATTAGTTTTTCTATTTCTTTGAAGTAAGCAATTGTTTTATTTTCATTATAACTAAAGCGTAATTGCAAGTTGATCTATCAAGGCTTTACCACTTATTTGTTTTATCATTAACTAATTCTATGGCTTCAAAGTGGTTATTACAATATCCAAATCAATATTGTTGCGAAAATTAAATAGATGAATAATCCTTCAGAGAGAGAGAGTCGCGTATTTGGAAAGTGTGACGTAGATCAAAGAGACCGACGGAGGGTCGGTAGAGACGATACTAGGCTCTTCTAGCCCAGCCTCGAATGAACGAGACAATTCCCCTTTGATGTATGCCGACAACCAATAAAGAGCGGCCAGCTGCAAGCCAGTCAGTTTTATTGTCACCTGTCTCGATGTTCACATCAGTGCTTCAGTGCGACTTAGTGCAGTGCGGTAAAGTGTTTTTAAAAGAAGAACAGTGTTGTGCCGTGACTGTAAGTAACAGTTAGGTGCCGTGTTTAAGACAGTGCAGTGCCGCGAAGTAAAGGACAGTTCAGCGCCGCGAAGTAAAGGACAGTGCAGTGCCGTCTTTCTGTGAATTTCAGTGAATTATTGGACTGTGACTCATTGAAGAACAGTAACGCTATCAGTGTATACTGTGAGTAGTAATTAAGAATAATCACCAAGTTTATTGTGCATTGTGAAATAAATTTTGCAGTGATAAAAACTGTGAAACTTGCGAGTATTTAATTTTGCAATCCAAAAGAACTCTTTTTAAAAACGTTTATTACTGGTTTTGGTAATACAAAAACGTAACAATATTCATTATTTGACATATGTTAGTATTAAGACATATATTTATTTGTGGGTTTATTCACAGAGGTGCTGATTATTATTCAATTCATTAATGAATATTTTCCTAATATAGGTGTACACTATTAATTTATTCTCTTAACACAATTTATTTATTCATTAATATACTATTTATTCACTCTAAAGACAACTGTACACCTATCACTTGTCTGGTGCTATATTTCTTGACAACTAATTACTTATGTTTACCTGTAAAGCTCTATTATCATTTAATTTCATTATCTAGAACCTAAATCCGCCAGTGATTTTGATTTAAAGTCGGTATAGATAAATACACAAGGCTTGGGATGAAACTTGTTTACCGTTGGTTTACTATTCTTTATTTCACATATCAACAAGACACTATGTTAATTCTAATGATTTAAAACACTTTAAAACATATTCTCTTGTTAATTGTAAGCATTCATTTTTTATGATGATATAATTTTTTCTATTGTAAACCATACAGTGTGGTACTCTTCGTTGGTTGGTCAACCCTTTGGTGACATCACAGGCCAGCTGACAGTTTGTTTAATTTAATTTCATTCTTGGTTCTGAAGTGTGTAATTTCTCTTTGTTTTCTTCTCTTCTAATCATTGAAGTCTTGCTCTTGTTGATATAAATTCTTATCCTATTGCTTAATTCAATTTCTTGGTTCATTCCTTGTTGGATTTATCCCTGCATTTTCATTAATTAGTTGTCTTTACCATTTAGCTTTCTTCTATTTATTTTGGATCTCAGAGTGTCTCTCTTGCTCTCTCTTTTTATCCTTTTCTCTCTCTCCCCCCCCCCCTACTTGGATGTTGCTCATTTCATTGTATTATTAATCTTAACGATGACTAAAGACACCGATTCCACTCATTCCCTCAAAGGAGCCCTTCCAACTGGAAGTGAAGGATCCAGCGCTGCGGACGTAGCGCGTGCTACCAAACTGGAAAGGCGTATGCTTGGACTGAGAAGGAACATCGTTGACCAAGCCACCTTCGATCTGGACAACTTCACAGAAGATGAAGCCAACATATTTGAAATCAGGGGACCATTGTCTGGGACAACACCTCCTCTCTCACTGTCCTGGCTTCTCTAATCTACCGGCATCAAAATGAGTTGAGCTAGTCCGTACTTGGAAGGTCTGCTGGAACTGCTTGTGTAACGGACACTGTATCGTCCTGCTTCTCCAAATTCCGCTGCCGTAAATGCAGCAAGCGTTACCACGCGCTGATCCACCTTGACAATGGAGGCAGTCCAAAGGCCAAATACGAATCGAAACCAGCTACTCCGGCTGATCCTGAGACATTTATAGGTTTTGGCTCCGCAACTCATCCAACTGCATGGTTCTATTGGGTACGGTGCGTACCTGCATTAGGGATCACCGTGGGGCTTATCATCCAGCCCGCGATCTACTCGACTCCGGCAGTCAACACACCTTTCTCACCACGTCACTGGCTAAGAAAATTGGCACCAAAATTCATCGGTTTACCGGATGCATCACGAGCTTGGCAGAGTCAACCATACCAAAATCACATCTAAAAGGATACATTGAATGTTATCTCTGCCCGTGTATGGGCAACCAAGAGTACAGCCTGTCAGCTGCAGTCGTCGACAGGATAACCTCTGCTATTCCGAAACGCAACCTTCCTCAATCAATGGTGAATCGTCTCAAGCACCATCCTCTTGCTGACCCACTGTTTGGAGAGTCTGGTCCAATTGACGTTTTAATTGGCGGTGACTTGTGCCCCAAGATAATGACTGGAATTCCCTTTGAGTCAGGCGTTGACGAATTATTTTTAAAGCCGACCATCTTTGGTCATGTTGCGTCTGGCACTGTTCGAAATGTTTTCCAGTCATCGTCTATATCCATGTTCATCCGATCGGAGAAAGATTCTGAAGCTCAATTGAAGGCTGACTGGGAAGTGCAAGAACCCTTACCTGTAGTGGCGTGGACCACGAATATGCCGAAGCTGTTACCTGCAGCCGAGGGAAACGCCAAGATAGTTCCAATTCAGTCCCCGGCAAATAACAGTGTCAGTGTCGCCATGACCAGTGTTTCGGCCAAGCAGAAAGACCATGCAACTTATGACTGGACATCCAGATATTCGTTCTTTTCACACCCTGATCAGAATCGTTGTACAAATAGTAAGGCTCGCCCAAAGGATCAAGTCTGGCAATCAAGCTCCGCACCAGGAATCACTCACCAGTTGTGCCGATCCTATCATACTTAAGGAATTTGCCGAAGCGGAGTTGAGATGCTTACACTTCGTCCAACGACTCCATTTCCCGAGCGGGATTTTCAAAAGCACTCGGAATACTCCCAAGGAGCTGTCTCAACTCTCCCCCTTTATTGATGAACGAGGGATCCTCAGGGTGGGCGGCAGGCTACAAATTCTCCACTCGAGCATGAGGCGTGACTACTTGCACATGCTACAGCAATGCAGGAAGTGGACGAAGCAGCTACACAATCCCAGCGTTGGAGATTTCGAGGAATCACTATGGTTCTCCCCGGTAGAGACAATGTTGTTAAAACTCCTAGCGGGACTACTTTAACCAGGGCCGTTACCTCACTCGCGCCCTTATTATAAGATCCTCAAGTTATAGAGGACAAGAGTTAATTCCTTTTAATTTATTACTTCACAAGCTTTTTTTTATCATTTCATTATTTGAAGAAACTATTTTATTTACCTTTATTCAAGTTAATCATTTTTTTCCTCCCTGTGAATAAGCCAATTATCAGTAGGTTACCTAGACTAGTCAAATAGTTTAAGTATAGGATATAAGATTAGCGTTAAGCATCTTCTGTCACCACACAGCGAATCATCTCAGCTATTCATCCCCGCCAAGACGACTACAGCATTCTTCGTCGTATCCTATGTCATCTCTGCCACGGCGATATCATCTTCTTCATCATATTATAGTCATCTCCACCACGGCGATTTCATAATTTTCATCATGGCTTCCGTACTCAGCTATAATTAAATCAGCTGAGGCTAATTTAGGTGGGGGGTGTGTTCAATTTAATAAAACTACACCAGCCCCATCTGTTATCAACTAGGCTAACCAAGGATGCCCCCTGAAGAGTGCTGAGCTCTATTGCCTACTTGTGTAAACACTACCTGAGAGGACATCCTTGGGTTCAAAGGGCAAAGATAAGGTACAGGATCAGGACAGCAGAGTGAGTAGAGCCTCTCCTGAGTAGCAGCAGTTTTAGTTTCTTTCTCACACCCTTTTTAACAACCAACATGAGTGAGTAAAAGAAGGAGCATCCAGGGGGAGACCAGGATGGAGGGAGAATACCAGAACAGCATCGAGAACAGCATCACAATTTCATCAGCATGCCTTGAAGTAATCATTAATCTACTAACACATATATGCCCTGCATATATGTCCATCCTCCAATATCATGTAATTATCCAATATAATATTAATAATAATTACCATCTTATACATCAACATGGTCCTCCGGTATTAAATAATATAAAACTCCCATGAACCAGCACCTCTCTTAAAATATTGCAAGCCGTTAGCCGGTAAGGCCGAAGGGCTTGTAAATACATCGGACATACACCAAATGACTATGTGAATGTTGACCTTTACCGGTGAATGTCAACATTCTCCAGATTTCGGTGTTTCACGTTAACATATATATATATATATATATATATATATATATATATATATATATATAAACCTGATTCATATTATTATAATAATTACTTTTAAAATATCATAATAAGGGTTAAAGATACCATATATAACAACTTAAAAAATAAATCAATAACAGTAACAGATACTATAACCCAAACTTATTACTTCAAAGTATTATTTTTAAACACATATTTGAATACACCATTTTATAAAATCCTGTACAATATGTTCTGAAATGCACACAATCTTGCTCATTGTCTCATAAACATAAAATTTGATTAATGAAATAAAACTGTACTTACTATAAACATTTAGATTTACAGTCGAACTAATTCCTGAACCAATTCCATTTGTAGCTTCACAGAGATACTGTCCAGCATATACTTGAAGAGTGGGATGAATCAATAGTGTACCATTTGGGAAAATATGAAATCCATTACGTCCTTCAGATAAGTCTTGGTATTCATTTGGGAGTTCTCCTATGAAAACAAATATATATATAAATAATATATCCAAAAAAAATTGTTTACAATTGAGCCAAATTTATTTTAATACTCTCAATGCTTACAGACCTCAGGTGAGGTAGCCAAACTTTACACTCGGATGGGCTGGCAGTGACTAATTTCTTCTATTGCCTGTCGTCATTTGAATGGTATATTTTGGTTTCAAATTTAATAACAAACTTTTTTTTTAATTATTAGTCAAAGTTGACTAGTTATTTACGAAATATTTTTGTTTATGGTAAGTTTTAAATCAATATCTAGTAATAAAATATCATAAATTTCAATCAATGTTATTGGTTTATACATGACATTGACTTTAATTTTCAGTTATATTATGTTATTTAATTGTAAATAGTTATTTTTTACCAGAATTTTAGTTATAAAGTTTTGTGAATGTTACAAACTTCTTTTTTAAATATTTAATAATTATGTTCGGTACATGTAAACAGATTTTTAAAAAATATGCTGTTTACAAATAATATAAAAGTTTTAATTTAAATAGTTTTACAATTTTTTAGGTTTTCATAGAAAACAAATGATTTATATGTTGACTTATTGTAATGTTATAAACTAAATCTATTAAGAGTTTTGTTATTTCTGAGAAAATAGTTCAAAAAATGGAAAATATTTTAGCATTAGAGGGTTAGCATAATTAGCACCTAGTGGATAAACTTCCTCACTGGCACCTCAGCTGAGGTATTATCTAAAAATTGCTCCGAAGTGAAGGGATGGTTCCGCTCGGGTGGCTGAGTCGTTGCTGGATGGTTGGTCGCATGTCTGTGGTGCTGTCGATGGCAAATTGAAAGGTGTCTGCGCTGGTGGTCGAGCTAGGGTTAGTTGAGCTGGGTCCTTGACGGTATATGCTGGTTTCACGTGGTCGGTAGAGACAATCTTCGGTCCGGAGTGTAGCTGGATGGTGAATGTCTTCAGTTGTCTATTTATTACTAGGTGTGGTCCAGAGTATGGCGGCATCAATGGCTGACGAACTGTATCATCCCTCAAGAAAACGTACCTGCAGTTCTTTAGATCCTAAACAATCGGCGGTGACTGGCATCAGCGACGGAGTCCGCCATCTCGGCACCTGCTCCACAAGAGGCAACTTCGGTAGTTTCGTCTGTTGCAGACTTCTCCTCTACTTTTTCCCCCATCTGAGTGTCCATCACGTCGGGGTCACCACTTTAGAGCACGAGGTATAAAAAAATAATAACTGCTCCAAAATTAAAATAACGCACTATATTGCAAAAATAATGATAAAGTAAATAATAAATATAAAACACTTCTAATAAAAAAAAAAAATCAAATGAAAACTGTTAATTCTGTTCATTAGCAGAGAGCACGTGCACACGAGAGAGGTTGAATACACACTGAAAAAAAGTAGTAGTAGTCTATTGTCTGGTTACCGGCAGTGTAGCCCGGTAGATTTATCCTAATTAATTAATCAATTAATTCTTCTATTTTTTTTTTTTTTTTTTTGACAACACTGACTACCTGTGGCAGGTAGACAACCGTTAGGGAAGGTTGCACCTGTGACACTAAACAGCTGCTACAAGACCAATAACAATTCTTGAAACACAAATATATTGAATTCACTCAATGAAACCAATTTACTTTGAATGCTTCCCATTTCATTCAAACCTCTAGAAGAGTTGAGTGAAGTACATGGATAAAAGCTTTTTACCCATTGCCTCTTCATTAAAGTAACTTTTTTGGGGGCACAGTTACATAATGTATATACTTAACACTGCTTATTAGCTAATTGGTAATAGTTACTAAACTTCCTGGACCGTTGTATCTTGGTATTTATACATGTAAATTTAATTACATTTAAAAATGTACCTGGGTCCTGTTTTTCTGTTGTCTTGATATATAAAATTAGTTATATGCACAAGCAGTAGTTGAAGAGGAACAGCGAGTCACCTGGAAAATCTTTTTGTGAACACTGGTAGAATTGTATGTTGGCCAGCTTATTTATCCCATACTCCCCTCCTCCTTCCTCCTCTCCGCCCTTTTAAACTCTACCTTATACTTGTATTTAATTAATTTTCGTATTTCAGATATTTTTATTAATTGAAATGCTTGAAACTTGATAAAGTATTCAACAAAGAACGTAGTTTTCTATTAGCAAGTAAGCAATCCTTAATAATGCACTCATCTTCAGATGACTATTTTTTTTTTCTTTCTTTCTTCTCCCACCTATGCCCCCGCTGTACCTTTGGGTTTCCCCATACCAGCGGTCTCCATTTAATAAGAGATATAAAATTTTGAATACATAAATTGGGCCAGGTAACTTAGCCTAACTCACCGAGCACGGCTAAGCATTAAAGTGCAACATTTGGGAGATTTAGTTTAAGTCCGAAAAGTCCTAGGGGAACCCGCAGCTGGGACTCCTTTGTCTCTGTTCAAAGAAGTGGCAGCAAGAGCCTAACTAACTAGCCTACATACCTATAGCCTAAATACTAGCCTAAACTCACATAAAACTATACATATAATTTACAAATAAATTCAATTTTACTTGTCTTTCAACACCTCTTGGGCAAATGTTCTGAAGGCTGAAAATCTACCAGTGTCATTTACAAACATGTCATAGCTCTCAGGAGGCCAGTTCACATATGAAAAAGCACTCATTAGCCGAATACGCTTGGCGTTGAAACGTGGACATTGGAGGATCACGTGGTCAGCCGTATCCAACTCGCCACAGGAGCACAATGGGGATTCTTTCTTTTGAAGAAATGTAGTTTGTTATTAAAGTCCCCGTGACCACTGATAAGTTGGCTGGAGAAGAAATCTGGGACGCACCATGTCATCTTAGTTCTGGTCCTGACATCTGGGAAAAATTTGTAGGTCATCCTAACTTTGCTGGAGTTGGTCCAGCGACTCTGCCAACTGTCCCAGATGGTTTTCTCAATATGGTGGAGTGTTTTTTTAAGGTCCTGCTGTCCTATTGTGAAGATAGACTCTCCTATCTTGTAAGGCAACCCCCTGACTGCTTGGTACATAGCGATCCGCTTTGCTACCTCCAGGTCTATCGGAAGCTGGCCAGCCATCACCTGCAATGCATCTCTCGGCACTGTCCGATACGCCCTGGTTACCATGAGGAGAGCTCTTCTTTGGGTTTGGCATAAAAGGTTTTTGGTCGCTTTCGACATCTTTTGAGCCCAGGATGGAGCAGCGTAGCACACTATAGGGACAAACAAAGCTTTATATAAAATGCTTCTGTTCTTATCAGTGATGCCCCAAGTATTACGAGCTATTGTCCTTAGGTGGTGAAATCGTCCGCTGACCGAATCTCGGAGATGAGAAGCGTGAGGGTTGAGATTTAACCTCTCCCCGATGTGGACTCCTAGGTATACTACTTTGGTCATCAGTTGAAGCCTGGTCTGACCTATTACCAACCTTGGGGCCACCTATGACAAAGCTTTCCTTTTAACAAGATGCTCTGTGTTTTCTGGTCATTGAGTTGAAGTTTATTTTGAAAACACCAATCCTGTATAGCGTTAATGATCCGCTGACCCTCCACTTCCAGCTCCTGCCTACTATTTCCCTTAACTAAGCAGCACAGATCGTCTACATACTTAAGCCGTAACCTCAATGCCAAGGGACCACAACTTGAGGAGCAGCTCGTCAAACACCAGTGCCCAGATGTAAGGCCCCAGCACAGAGCCTAGTGCACAGCCCCGAGCTACTTCCCTCCTGATCATCATCTTCCCACATGGGATCATAGCTACTCTATTGCTTAAATAGCTTTTCAGTAATTGGTATAGATTTTCTGGGCACTGCCTTCTCCTGAGTGCTCTCAGGATCATCTGATCTCTCATCATGCAGCCATCTTCAGATGACTGCATCAGAGTCATTACTTCATGAGGAGCTAGGAGATTCGTTGATTTCCAAAAATAGTTTTCCTCCACAATAAGTAATGTGAATAGCTGGGAAGCTCATAAATAGTTTATTTATGTTTTCAAATTAGTTTGCAGGATTTTTCAGGTACATCATTTTTCATTACAGAATATCAGTTTCATCCTTTGCGTAATTTATACTAATGACAAGCTATTTATTTTTTAAATTCAGTTCATTGTAGACATATAATGCCTGTAAAATTACATTTTACATAATTACTCATTATGTACCTAATGTGAAGGCTTCTTAAAATGAATTAAATATTTAAGAATAACAAAGATATTTTTTTAATTGAAACTGATATTTTGATTATTTTTTAGTTCAGAGTAAAGGCACAGCAACAAAATGTAACAAGTCCTTCTGAGTCCAATAAACTCAAAATATCTTCAGATTAACAAAATATTAGTAGCATGTTTTCCTTTGGAAAATATTCTCTTGCTCTTTAATTATGGAATCTATGCCAGGAGTTCAAGTGAAGTTAGATGTTACAAAGAATTTTAAAAAAGGTTAAGACAAAATTAAAGATATAGAAGAAACCTGAAGAGGTCATATATTCTTCTGGATCGGAATGGTAAGCATTAATGCAATGAAATGTTTATCCGTGCCTCTTGTAAATATTTAAAAATTACTACTCAACATGGTTGTACAAAATATTGTTTAGTGCTTGATGAAATGTTTGATTTTCCACAAAATATTTATTCAGAAATACTTTCATCCCTTACTAGGTATTTCATAGTTCAAGGGCAGTTCTGAGTCATTCATAGTTTGATTAGAACTCAGCTTGTGTTCTACTGAAGCTGTGAATTACTCAGTATTGTCTGAAAACTGAAGATGTCTCTGTAAGGGCCAAAAATAGTTTACGAATAAATGTTTTGAAGAAATGGGAGCATTTAACTCTGAAATGAATTCATAGCAAAGAATTAAAAAATAGCATGTATACCTGAAACCTTCCTCCAGATTACTTGAGGGGTTGGAAATCCATCAGCACTGCAGTCAAATATAGCTGTGCCATCTCTTGTGACATTTACATCTTTAGGCTCAGAAATCCATCGTGGTGGAACTGTAATAACAACAGAAATTATAAGCTGGGTATTAATATCATATACTACTATCACCATTTTATTATCAAAGAGGAAGTGTGAGAGTTTGATTGGATAATTATGAAGTTGTAGCTTATTAAGATGGAATTGTTTGTTTAAGGCTTTTTTTTTGTTAAGAAAACTAAGTGAACTGATTACTTGTATTCTTTAATAGTAAATTTATAATGTATTCATTAGTATTATTTTTAATAGGATTAAAAGAATTATGTAGCAGGCGAAGTTCTTGAAATAAAATAAAAAATAAATACTATAAAAAAAAATAATATTTTGAAACCTTTTAATACTTCTAAAAAAATAGTCATTATATTTTATAAAGCACTATATAATGCATTGACAAAAAAAAAATACAGAACATTTGATAAAACAAATAAAAACAGGAAAATTGTCTTATTTTAGTAGTTGAACTGAAATAATTATTTATAGGCTATGTCCTCATTAATATGAGCTGAATTTTGCACATTTTAATTATTTATTATAACATGACTCCTAGTAAAAAAAAACAAATGCATTCACAAACTTGATAAAGTATTCAACAAAGAACGTAGTTTTCTATTAGCAAGTAAGCAGTCCTTAATAATGCACTCATCTTCAGATGACTGCATCAGAGTCATTGCTTCATGAGGAGCTAGGAGATTCGTTGATTTCCAAAAATAGTTTTCCTCCACAATAAGTAATGTGAATAGCTGGGAAGCTCATAAATAGTTTATTTATGTTTTCTAATTAGTTTGCAGGATTTTTCAGGTACATCATTTTTCATTACAGAATATCAGTTTCATCCTTTGCGTAATTTATACTAATGACAAGCTGTTTATTTTTTAAATTCAGTTCATTGTAGACATATAATGCCATTAAAATTACAAGAAGGCCTTTTGGAGATGTGTCTTCTCACCTAGATATGGAGTATATCCTAATAATTAAAACAAAATTTTAGGAGAAAATCATCCTCTTCTTGGTCTTAGATGACATGTGTTCATAACTTTGTTGTATTTCATGTGTTGCCTTTTTCTTTCTTTTGATTTTTCAGAGACAGTTTTTTTGATTTACACTCAATGATGCATTTCTTCTTCAGCTACCTCTTGTCCTTCTTTCTTCATAACACAATTCAAATAGAAATTCACAGTTCAGACAGTTATTGAGGGTATGCAAGTAATTAATAATGCCAAGAAGAAAGTACATTTTTTAGGGTAAGGAAAATATTGTTGAGGGTCTTCTTTTGTAGAAACTCCCCATTACATCTCACAGTCTGTGAGACAGGAGGTTTCAATCACTATGCTAAGCAAAACCTGCCTGGGATCCAATACCAAAAATAAATAGAAATAACATCTTCACAAATTTCAGGAATGGAAAGCAATTGCATTCAACAAATCTATATCAGCTATACGTATTAGTAATGACAGCTAAAACATCATGTAAGAACCACACGTTCAAAATGATATCTATCCAATACCACCTGGATTGTGCGGCTGTAGCATAGTCTAAATCCAAGATAATCAAATTTTTTATTACAGTTTTTTAACTTCATTGAAGTTTCTGTTTTGAAAAATTTATGGAAAAATAATAAATTCAAAAACACATTAAATATATTTTCTGTCATGAGGGGAGGGTATTACACTCTAATAAATGAATGAATTCTTTCATTAAACAATGAAATTCTCTAATCCATTGCATCAAAGAAATGTTGAAAATTACTCAATTTACAATGTTTATTATTGAACAAAAAAAGCTAGTAGGAAAGGGGATAAATGATTTTAAACAATAAAAAAAGTAATATTTAAATTTCCAGTTGAAATTTACAATTATTCATTGGAATTATTTTACAATTTTTAACTTGGATTTCCTTCATTAGTAATAATAAGTTTTTATTGCTTTTTAATTCTTGATTTTTTAGATAAAAATAAATTATATAAAAACTAAACAGGGTTAATATATTTAAAAATTAACAATAATATAATGTGTGTTAGTCAAATAAGATTAATTGGATTTTTATTTAGGCCTTATAAGTGTGAGGTTTTAGAAGGGAAGAAGAAAAATATCACATCACTTCATAAATAACCAGGTTGAACACATTTAACGACAAGATTTACAAGATATCATGCAACAACTGAAAAAGATAGTGTGCACTGTGCACCTAAGCTTATAAGCTGTGCTGTGCTTGTGCAGTGCATAGTTGCTTTGAAGTGTCCTAAGCTGTCCTGCTAAGCGCTATTACCAACACTAAAATCTTCTTGGGAATTCAGTAACATACATTCGTTGATTTGTTACAATTATTAAGTCATAGTTCCATCATTCAATTCTTCGTTTTTTTGTGTTTGTTTTAATAATCATAAAAATTAATTAATTAAATTTGACTAATTTTCTAGTTAGTCTCTAACAACACTTTAAAGTAATGAAAATATTTTAACAGTCTTTCTTATGCCATTTTCACAATAAAATTAACCGAATACAATTCAACTGATGCATTCCAAGTCCCTACAGGAAGATATTGAGTGTTGGAATATGATAACTGTGCATGTGCAATAGCGAGCAGTGCATTATCCAGTTGCACAACTGCCACACAATACCGCTGACAGTAAGTCTTGAAGAAAGTTTGGTGGACTTTGCTGAATTTGCTGCCACACAGGTGTAGTCTCCTGAATGCTCCATCCCAACTCGCCCAATAGCCAAAGTACTTGAAAAATCATCCTTAGTAATATGTACACCTAAATCTGGTGAAACTTCAGAACCATCCTTCAGCCAAGTGAGATTCAAAGGTGGGTCACCAGATTGTACAACACATTGCACTTGAGTTCTTACACCTTCCACAAGCTCTCCAAAAGTAAATGGTCCTAATTTGGGAGGCACTGAAACAAATACATTCTAGCTACTCACAATATATTATAAAAATTATATATATGAGGAACCTTCATACAATCAAATTAGTTGAGAATATTTCAAATATTGTGTAATCCAAGTCCCATAAAACGTTGTTTCAAAATAGCAAAAAAAAGAATATTTAATTCAATCATTAATTACATATTATCCTTGTAAAAAGGTAAGCCTCATCCTTTATCTTAAATTACCATTAACAAGGAGTTCTGCCGTGTACTCGACAGATGATGCATTGTTCCTTGCAATGCACGTGTAGTTTCCAGCATGTCCTTCAGAAAGAGGGTTGATGGTGAGGGAGCTGGTATATTGCCCATGTTGCTGAACTACAACATCCCGGGGTAAGGGGCCTCTGTCCTTAATCCAACCAAGCCAAAGAGGCATATCACCTTTTGTCACAAAACACTGGACTCCAGCACGCTCCCCCACATGTAGGTCGTTTTGGAAAACGAAAGGTGCTATCTTCGGGGAAACTGAAAAGCTATGTTGTTAGATAAAAACTGTAAAAGGATGGCTTATAATAAACTGTGTAGTGATAGAAAATACTGAAGCACAGTATCTAATTTTCTAAAAATTGATATTTTTAACTTGCAAATATATAATAAGTAATGAGGTGTAATTATATTAATATGGAACTACTGTGAACAATTATTAATGAAATGATGCTACTTTGTCCAATAGACTAAGCTGATATGGTGACGGGGTTGAAGTTATAGTATTTCTTCGAATATTATCGAAAGTAATAACATTGTTTCTTGCGAGTTAATTATGTATATTTCTACAGTATATGAACTGAAATTATGTTTTATCTGGGAACCTTAAATTTTGTTCTACCATAGGAAATAGTGGACATAAGAGAACCCCATCAGCGCCAAACTAAAATTTACATCTTGGTGAACAAAGCAGAAAGAATCAGTTCCCTCATCTTCAGGCACTATAATGTTTTCAACTGATGTTAAAACTATAAGTATAACAAGTAAGCTGACCATCTATCCCACAGTTTTGGTGATTGGAGGCTCTAGTAAACAGAAGTCTATGCTGCCTGAATAAAGGAGAACAGGGTGAAAGCCAGAGTGAAGCCCTTTTAGAGTTTAATACTGCCACAAGGTGAAGTGGAGGACTTACTTTATATAAAAGCAATAGAAGCACACCAGCAAAGCAATCTACCTTTTCAGCAGGTCATGGAAAATCACTACTCCAAAAGAAGATGGCAGGAAATAAATATTGGCTTACTAGAAGCTTCAAAGTGACTGGCACTTCCACCTTGATTAATCTCTCTGAGAGTGAACTGTCTGATGATGAGTGCTGTTTTAAAGAAGGAATTTAACTGTGAAGTTCTACTGAGCAAACTTCCAATAAAAACATTTATTACTAACATTGAGACATACTGGCTAATGCATATCTTAAGCCAGTCTATGCATTCTAAGAAGGGATGGATCTCTAACAATGTAGTGGTTATCCTCTCTGCAATAATAAGTACTTCTTCCTGAGTATGCCTTTGGTCAATAGCTGATCAATGCAAAGTACCATACTCAAAGCCAAGGGAATTAGATATTAATCAGGACAACTTCTTTCACTTATTTACATATGCATGACAAAGTCCAAGCTTTGGTAAACCAGGTGGTAAGGTTATGCAGAATAATATTAAAGGAATAAATAGAAGGCCCCCTTAGCTGTTATCAGATATATAAAAAGTAAAATTGCCTGAATCCTGTATAAAAATTACATTAAAATAGAACACAAGCCCCAGAATAAAATTAAGAGAAAAGTTCATATGAATAAATAATAAATGTGGGTTTACAGTGCTGTGATCTACATGATTCCATTTGGTTCTAGATATAAGTATGACAAATTGGCAAAACGTTAGGATATCATTGACTGCAAGCATTGGAGAGTGATATCAGGAGAAGACAAGTGTAGAGAAAGCTGTAGCCAGAATATAAAATTTTGTGAAAAAACCTTAAGAAAAGACTAGTCAGAAAGGCCATTTTTCAATGATAGTATTTTTCAATATTAGAGCCTAAATTATCAATTATAGACTCAGAAGTATTTCTATAAAAATACATAAAATGTATGTAACATTAAATATCAAACTGAATTTATTTAAATACCCTTGTCATATAATATGCCAGAGACATTAGTTAATTAAAAAAAAAAATTGAAGTTTCATTAGTTGACTTTCATCCTTTACTTTCCCTCTCACAAGCATTAAAAAAAAAGAAGAAAAAAATAGTTTCAGTACACAAAGGTATGAATTAATTACTATCCAAATAAACTAAAAATAATTAAACAAGAACAAACAGAAAGTATTTAGTAAATTGGTTGACTATTTAGCTTGTCTTGAATATAATGTTCAACAGATACCATATGTTTGAACCCCTTATGGGTTTATGTTAATTTGAAACCAAGTATTAAGTCTTTCGTTCTGGGAAAACTATTGAAAATAATTTTGAGATATGGCTTTAATAAATTAGGGAATATGTTTAGAAACTAGGCTAGCTGGTGGTTTAAATTGTATTTAACATATCTTTTAGAGACATAAACAGCAATCTGGATTAATGGCAAAATCAAAAGTAGAATTAATTTCTTAAGCAATGAACGGGGGGGGGGGGGGTCTAAAATAAAGTCCAATAAATAAGAATATGAAATAATCATAAGATAATCAATCGAATTTAGTCTTTAATAGTACAATATAAATGTATACACAAATTTCCAAACATTATTTACTTAGTCATACTTTTGAAAGAATTGTAAAAATTTATTTTAATTATACATTGACTTTTTTAACAATCAAGAAAAATAAAGCATTTTTCCATTTCCCTATACCCTGATGGAATTATAATAAACAGATTTAACAACACCAGAAGGAAAAACTTAAAATATTATTATGAATTACTCATTTAATTACTATCCAAAGTCCATAATGACAAAATTATATTTTAATTCATGAAATAAATATAGTTAGTAGTATAACGTAAAAAGACTTACCTATAACAGAAACAAAAATGTTTTGAGAAGATGCTTTTCCTTGCTTATTTTGCGCTGAACATCTGTACACTCCTTTATCTTGCTCTCTTCCAATGCTTGCAATGAATAGAGTTCCATTTTGAAATATTCTCTGTGTTCTGTGAAATGGAAGCCTTTTACCATCTGCAAAAAAAAAAAATTAAAAAAAAAAAATAACTTACAGAAGAAAATGATACTTTTATATGAACATACAAGTTAATATAATTATAATATATTTATCGGAAATTTTATTGTAGAATAATTTTAATAGTAGTAGTTTTATTATAGCTAAATGTATAATTTTATTTGTTAAAAACAGTTTCCCACCTACCTTTTTCCCATGATATTGAATCTATGGGATAACCAGCAACTGGGCATGGTAAGTAAAGTGGTTCCCCTGCTACAGCAGATATATTAGGTAATGGTCGGATATATGGGGCTCCTAAAATACAACAAACCCAAACTAATTACTTAAAAAATTAAATTGATTGTCAGTATTGTTCAATATGTGCTATATGTTAAATACAAGCATAAAGTAGAAGTGATTGAAAAGTACAGAACTTCAATTGAATGCTACATTCTAAATGTTTGTTTTTATACTTTACTTATACATAAGCTTATAAAAAACAAATGTAATGGTAGAAACTGACAAGCTGAATAACAAAATTCAATAATTACCATACACACGCATTTCAGCACTATGAGTAGTTTCACCAACTTTATTTGATGCTTTACACTGGTATATTCCCCCATCTTCCACATGAACATTACTTATATTAACATGGCTAACCACATCACCATTTAAAGTCACATACTGGCCAATAAGGTATCTGCAAAGGTTGTAATTATTAGTCATATGCATTTTTAGTCATTTGTGAAAGAACTTTAGAACAAAATATTGAAAAATAAAGTTGTTAGACAACATTTACCTATCGTTCATTAAAAGAGGAAAACCATCCACAGCCCATGTGATTTGTGGAGTAGGATTTCCTATGGCAATACACTTTAGTGACATAGCAGGGCCAGGCTGAACAGTCTGTTGAATAAACTTGTAAGTTAGCTGAGGACGCGATGCTACAAAACAAATGTTACAAATTTAATTTCTTTTCAGTTTCACAATTAAGTACATGTTATAGGAAATTTGGGGGTGCTTGACATACTGAGATGGGGAGGGCACACATGAGTAATAATATTAAATACTTGAAGTAGAGACTATCATAAAGAATGCAAAACCCATAAGGGAAATCAGCTATTGAGGTTGTGCTCATGACATGATCTTTGAAAAATTTCCTCAAATTTCCATCAATCCTACCTAACAGGCGATGAAAATGAGGTCCATTCAAAATTGTATATGTGTGTGTGTATATTTATATGTGTGTGCATGTATGTATGTATGTATATGTGTGTGTGTGTGTGTATATATATATATATATATATATATATATATATATATATATAGTATATATATTTTTTTGTTGTAATTATTGTTCAATTGTTGCCAAACTTTAAAAGTTTTGTGTAAAAATTAAGATAACGTTTGTTAACAGCTGAAATCGGATTGGGAGAAGGGGGAAATTTCAAAATATCTCCGTTATTTCAAGTTGGATTGAAAAAATGTATAGAACAAATTTTATTGAAAATTAAATGTTCTATTAATGTTTTTATATACATTTTTTCACTATCTTGAAAATTAACTGAGCTATTTGCATTATTTAGTTTTCGGTCTCACTCTTACTTGTGTCATATTATCAATAAGCTGTTATATCATGAAGCACCTTACTTGAAGACTAAATATCAAATATTGTTCATTGAATGTTTAATTTTTGAGATAAATGCAAATGCATGGCACACGTGGGAAATCTGATTATTTAATGCAGCTCCCGTGAGACGGACTTTTTTTTTATAATAGACATTCACAATATATTTTAATTTATTTATCATGAGTATGGGAGATATTTTTCAAGGAGAAAATGTAAAAGGTGGGCCACAACTCTTAAATTGGTTCCTTTGCTAGAATGACATGAAGACAAGTAAGGTCAGAGGGATATCTATTTCACATTCAATCGCCAGTTTCTCTCTTGGAAAATGCCTGGTTTAACTGTAAACTATGATTAAAACATTGTAAATAGGGCACACATTTAGTCCTAATTGTGTGATGCAAGAATTTTTTTTTTTTTTATAATAGCTAGCTCTGCATTTTGAACATTAATTTTTTCCAAGAGATAGTAAATTTCTGTTGTCGAAATAAGTCAAAAGTCTATTACTTTAAGAAAAGTCAAAATAAAAATTCTTCTATTTAAGTAAGCAAGCTTTTAAGATTTTTCATTATAAAAAGATTAACGATTTAAAGATATTCAACAGTATTTGGTAAATAATTATTTATTTAAACATTTTGTTGAGTGTGATTTTTTTTATTTAGCAGATTTCCGAAGTGCTTGAATAACACACTAGTGATTATATTTCACATTATATTCTCTATTTCTACAATAATAAGAAGCCCATGTAAACAGGAGTTTCAATTTAAGCTGGGCATGATATATTTAGTGATACAAGTAACCTTAAACGAAAACTGTTTATTTGAAGTGGGACTAACTAAAGGCTGAAAAAAAAAAACCCAAATATCTCAGATAATAGGTAGAGATAAATGAGTAGAAAAAAATTGTGTTTAGATAATGTTTTTCAATTCAATGCATAATGACAGAGAAGTATATAATTTCTTATTTTACTGCTTCTCAAAATCCCTACTTTTCCTGGGACAATTTCCGTTAACACGCATAAGACATAACCTTTCGTTTTACTTGGAATGCTTAAATATTAATTATGGTTGCAATTAAATGAAGATTTAAGCCTCTAGAATGTTCATAGGTTATGTCACATCACATACTTACCCATGCCCATTGGTTATTTACCATTATCAATGGTCTATTGAAAACAATACATTGTACTTGGAATAAGATGTTTCATGAAAAATTGGTTTATTTTTAATGTGAGATAAATAAAAGTGGGGGTGTGAAGATAAATGAAAACTAAAAAATACAAATAAATTATTAATTATAGATTTACAAGAAATAATGCAATAAACAATAATTATAAAATATTATAATTTCAATAAGATTGGTTGCAATAACATTTTTAAGTTTTTAATTTTACGCCTTCTTCTTTTTGTCTGATTTCAGTAATAGGCAAATTCAATCTTTACTCTTACATAAAATATTCACATATAGCTTGGCAGTAATCGAATGAAAATTTAAGTCACTAGAGTCTTAACATGCTAGTGCAGACACACACACACACACACACACACACGCACACCCACACACATGCAATAAATACCAATGGACCTCATTCTTAGCAGGAATGAAAGATATTTGAACAAATGTTCGTGTCATGAGTACAAACTCATTAACTGATTTCCCATAACAGAAATTTTTTAAAAAGTTTTGGATAAAATTGAGATTAGGTAGCAACATTATAAACACAATACTCTTTATAAACCAAAATACCTCCTAAGACAAGTTGTAGTGTTGCTTGCATGGATATTTCTTCATCTCGTACTAAACATTGATACATTCCAGCATCTTCTCGTCCCACTTTCTCTATTCTCAGCTTATCTCCTTCTCCTAAAGAGTTGAAGAAAATGAAATTATTATAATGTATTAGAAATACTGGAAAACATAATATCATTTAATTTTTAAATTTGAATAAAGAAAGACACAAAATTTTCACTTAAGTGTTATATACTCAAGCTTGAGATTCTATTGTGAAACATACCAAAACGGGATGAGTATATTCATTTAACTTTGTGGGTAGTATTGAAATACTATATAAAAAAAACCAAAACAAACAGAAGAACATACATTTTAAGTAAAAAGCTATAAATTAGCGTAACCCTATAGCCTCGTTAGATTTATACTTGTAACTAGCCCATTTTTGCTTCATCAGTCAGTTGCTTTATGCTTCCCTGGGATAACAGTTGGGTGCTTTTCATGTCATTTATTGTTTTGTGTAGAATCACCTCAGCTGACAAGGGGCCCTTACTTTAGAGTACTGTGGTGTTAATGAAATAAAAAAAGAATACCTTCAAGAATTTATTGTAGTATTGTAAGTATTTTAAATATACCTGATGAATGAGTAGCATAAACAATAGGTTTTGCATCTTTGAACCAAGTAATAATTGGATTTTTTCCTCCAGTAACATAGCAGCTTATTTCCACTTCTTTCCCAACATCAACTATTACTTGCCTACTAGGAAGTAAATTCACAGATAAGGGAATTCCAATCTGAAAATAAAATCATACTAAAATATTTCATATAAAACTACAAATTCGATACAAACGGATATATAAAGTATTACTTTTAAGGTTTATAAGATTATTAAATGACTTCAGCATGTAATTATTGGACAATTAATAATTATAAATCAATCTATTTTTCTACATGTTGCTTGTTTGAATTCATTATGTTCAGAAGAAGTAGGTAAAAGAAAAGTTTTGTAATGCTACTTGATTTTCTAAATTTATGTATTTTTTCACACGCGCGTGCGCGTGTGTGTGTGTGTATGTTTGTATGTGTGTATATATATATATATATATATATATATATATATATATATATATATATAAAACCAAGATAGGAGGGCTATTCAATCAGCCCTGGAAAGTTTTGTCAGAGGCCCAGTAGTGTAAAATTGAGAGAATTTTCTTTAGTTAAGTCCCAGGATCTACACCAAGCCACTAACTCAGCAATTCTCTCCATTCCTGCTATATAAACCCCGTCCTCTCCTACTCCTCAGTCAGTTGTATCCCAGCTGTTGTTCATGTAAGATCTGTATATGTGTGTATTACCAAAAAAGTTTTATTAAGCTTACGAGTGTCGCAAGACTGTAATTTCAGAAAAGGAAAGTGCCTTTACTCTTTTGAAGAAGATTTTTAAGAAGCATCCGCACTTCTGATACTAAAAATTATGACTGTAGTCCACATATTTCCTGACCTAGACATCCAACCATTCACAGGTGGCTTTTATTTTAGCCAACACAGATTTTACAGTATTTCATTGACATGAATTATATCATAATACTTTTATTACTAACTTGAAAATCCAATACTTTCATTAGATGAAACTGAAAGATCTGGTATTAAACCATAGAGCAGGTTCTTTGAAATAAAAGAAGATAGTTTTCTTCAGAAATAGTAAGAATCTCTACAAATACGCCAGCAAACCAAGTGTTTATCATTCTTAGGTCAAATACAATCTACAGTATCCATATTAACTGCAATACAAATATTATTATAGAATTAACTATTTTCAGTAAATAATGAAAACTGGGAAAATTTATATCCAAGGTCAATTTATTAGATACTGATTTACCTAATGTTATTAAAATTGAACACATAAAGCATATACAGACATTCAGATGACATGTACAGAAACATTATCTCTTTCTTTATTGGGTACAGCATTAATGTAATATCACATACATGCCAAAATAAGATAAGAGTATAAAGCTTTGGAGCCCCTTTCCAAATGTATAAAGCTTTTTCAGTGAAAAAAAAAATGCATAAAGTTAATAACAAAAAATCAATTCACAAATACTTTCTTTTAATGGCAGCTCCATTATTCAAATAGATTTGGAAACATCTATAGTCGTACTTCTATTAAACTCTTGGCTCAGTATGATTATTATGCATTAAAGAAAAATATTCTAAAGGTGTAATTTTCTTCACATACTAAAAATCTAAGTGTGTACCTAATTGCCATGTTATCTATCTATCTTTTATAAAGACATCACTATTTTTACTTGCACAGTGCAAATCAGAATGAAAGTGAGTAAATACCTGTCTAAACAAGCAGCTACTTAAAGAAACGATTTAATAAATTTCATCATATAACAAAACTTACCAAGTTACCTATATATCAAATTTTGAATTAAAGAAATAATATAAAAATATACATAGCTTACATGTAATGTAATAGTTTTAGTTTGTTGACCGGCAGAATTATTAACAATGCATAGCCAAGATCCAGAGTCTGATAATTCAGCTCTGTGTAGAATAAGTGCTTCATTAGCTGTGATGACTCTACCTCCTACATCTACCCTTTTTTCCCCATCTTTCTTCCATCTAAAAAATCATAGGTATGATAGACATTCATACTTGCAAATAAAATTAAAAACAAATTTAGAAGCAATAATGTTAATTTAATATTACAGCTTTACAACTGATATTTAAATAAATAAAGTGATTTGTAGATATTAATCTTTCTTTTATAATCAAAATTAACTGAATGCAATTATCAAAAAATAAATTAAAGAACAAAGTGGTAATACCATATTGCTATAATATGTTAAAAATATTACTTTTCTTTATTTGATATCAGGGATGGGTATGAACTTCTTAAGGTTACTTTCTTTCTTCAGCAATTCATCTTCTGTAATAAATAGAAAAACAAACACTCCAATTGGTCATGAAGATCCTAGGAGAAAATATTGTGTGATGCTTGATAATAAAACATCAGAAGGGGAGCAGTGTGGTTAATACTGCTCTTTGTTGTCAAAGTTACCTAATTCAGAACTAGAGTAAATCTCATTGAGGAAGAAGACATTGGTATTCTCATCCAGAAAACAGAAAAATAAAATATCCACCCAAGCAATTACTAACTTACCTGTTTAAGAATTTATCATATCTTTGATACACTGGGCTCACCTCCCTTGATTTCATCAAATTCTGTCAAAAGGGTTCTTTGCTGATCTTGGCAGAGATTAGTGAGCTGAATAAATCCCTGGGCAATTAACCCTCTTATAGATCTACTATCTGTCTCTCTCTTATCCAAGAAGTCTGTCACGCAGGGACTGCGTAAACTAAGCAGATTTCCCACGTGAAATTTTACAATAGAGAAATCTGCCTAATAACAACAGTAGTATTAAGGAATCTCTAAACAAATTCACGAGGGACGAACAGTTATGGAAACGGCCGCCCTAGCTCTCGACGGACAGTCCCGAACATAGCCGACTCCTGACGACCACACACACAATACAAATGCAAATATCTCGGTTAATAGTATAGAACATTATTTATAGTAAATTTAATTTGCAATAAGATTGATTCTATAAAATTGTTTGATCCAACGCAAAATAACGGAGATATTTTGAATTTTCAAAAGTCCCCCCCTCCCGCTGGTCCGATTTCAGCCATTAACAAACTTGACCTTTCTTTTTACATAAAATGATTAAACTCCTAGTTTGGTAACGATCAAACAAAAATTGCGACCGCTAGAGCGTTAACAGACAAATATATATATATATATATATATATATATATATATATATATATATATATATATATATACTAGCTCAGATCCCCGGCTTCGCCCGGGAATTCATTTGAGGCTGAATGGGGATGGTATTTTTTAGCAGGCCTTACATTGCACAATATTTTGACATCTACCCGTCCCAGTGTTTAGGATTGATGCACATCTTTGCCGTGGATTTGCTAATAATATAATTATATGTTCGATAAGGCTTCACAGTCTTCGATATTTTTATATTTCCCGTCTCTTATACATGTAAATATGGTGAATTTTTATTTCTGGTCTCCCTTTTAACCCCCCTCCCGTTCGAACCTAAAAATTTTAATATAACTTATAATCATGGGGAATTAATGCTAATTGACATACCGAGTTTTGTTAAGTTCGGTTCAGCCGTTAGTGCCCGCTAAAGTTTTAACGTATAACTCATTGACACTTAGGTATACGACAAAAGTGTATATTACAAAAGTTACTCCAAATAACACAATAAACAATTTTTGTTATGTTCATATTTGCGGAAAAACCAATAGGAAACGAAATAACACTATTTTTAATTTCAGGCTTCCCTTATAACCCCCACTCCTGCCCGTCCATAGAAATGTTGGTATGGCTTATAATAATGAAGGCCTCACTGCTAATACACATACCGAGTTTTATTTAGTTCGGTTGAGTCTTTTTTGGCAAATAATATTGTTGACTCCCGCTATAATTTTTAGCGTATAACGCATTTAAACTTCGGTATACGACAAAAGTGTATATAACAAAAGTTACTCTAAATAACAAAATAAAACAACTTTTGTTATGTGCATATTTGCTGAAAAAGCAATAGGAAACGAAATATCGCTATTTTTAATTTCTGGCTTCCCTTATAACCCCCACTCCTGTTCGTCGCAGAGGATATTAATATAGCCTAAAGTCTAAGTTGGGTTAGTAGTAATATACATACCAAGTTTCATAAAATTCGGTTCAGCCGTTTATGCGTGAAAAGGTAACAAACAAACAAACAAACAAACAAACAAACAAACAAACAGACACCAAAGAAACAAAATGCAGTTATGGTGTCTATGACATGTGAAACGAAAAGTTATCGTGAAATTTCGCGAAAAAAATCAATGTACAGACAGAGGTTACAATTTTATATATATATATAGATAGATATATATATATATATATATATATATATATATATATATATATATAATTTTGAACGGACCTCACTTTCGTCATCTCCTGGGTAGGATTGATGGACATTTGAAGAAATTTTTCGAAACTCGCGTCATGAGTACGACCTCAATAGCTGATTTCCCTTAATAGAAATCTACTAAAATGTTATGCTCTCCCTACCTTCATAAGCCATCTTTTCATTAATTCATTTTGGACTATGTATTCTATGTGATGAATGTTTTTCTTTTACAGGTGTTGTTTCCGGCATATCTCCAGCGGTGTCTGCAATGTGGCGGTCCACGATATTTCGCCGGACTTCCATCCGGCTTCTTCTGGTGGTCATATTCTTGTCGTGCTTGTGGCAGCTCTTAATGTTTTTCTTTTGAAAATGTTCAGTCATGCCTTGTTTATATCCTTAATGACACCATATTCATTGCTAAACAGCATTAAATTTTTGATTACTCTGTTGTAACTTAGCCCCTCATGCACCTCTTTCATCATATTTCTCACCCTCTCCCACCTTTCCACAGGAATTATGTGATCATGGCTCATGGCTGATGGTACTGATATTGGACTAATTATTCATCCATTAAAAATGGAATGGCCTGTGTGATTCAATCTCGTCCCCAGAGCCAGGAGCTGCTTGCATCAGCTAAAACCAAGAAATGATCTGATACACGGTTAGGTCCCCGGTTCAACAGAAACATGAGAGGTGTCACAAGGAGCTGATCAATTTACAGAATCTCTCATTTATTCTAATTTGGCAGATCCAGCCATTGATAATAGTAGTGTCCCAGATCTCATGGCAGAGTCTTTTTTAACCCGTTCAGTGCTGATCATGCAACAGTTGCATAAGCTTGTGTTCTCTGGGTGGCTGGTCACGCAACCATTGTGCCAGTTATTGCCCTGAATTTCCCCCTCGACTATACAGAGTAGATTTGTAAATGAGGCCTGCAATGAATGAGTTAATCATTAACACAGTACCCCACTTGTTTTTTCTGGTGTGACTATTTATTAATGCTAAGTCAGTCAGATAACCCATATCAGCTTCCCTCCTCAGATTTCACATAGAACTATTATATCTGCATTTCATTGCATCAATGCAGCCTGCAAAGTTCTGCTTGTTACTGCTCCTGATATGCTCTGCACTTTCCAATATTGAGTGTAAATTCTTTTTCTATGTTGACAAGACTAGATGTTGGTAGGACAATCTCTCAAGTTACTATATATTTTACCAACAATTTCATTTAATACTCTGCATCAAATGAGGTTCTACCACTAACAAGTAAACCAGGCACATCAGCCCTCAATCAAGCCTCCTGGCTTGGTCCCTGGACTGTCATCTTCTATAATAGGATCATATCTTAGATGAATTCTACCCCTTCCCACATAGCCCCAAAAAGGAAAACATACTCCTTAATACCCTTAATTCCTTTAATACAACAAAGTTTTGGGAGTTTACATTAAATAATCAAGTATAAATAACTGTATAGTAGTAATTTTTTATATGGAAGATTGCTTTTATTTTCACTCCAAAATATAAAAGATCAAACAATGATTGCAAATGTGTACAGAAACTAATCTCTTAAAGGACAATAAAGTAATGTTTGGTTTTTAAGATCATAATCTGTTCTATGTTATCTTCATATTTTCAGAAATATTTGTGGCCTATTTATTAACAAACTCAGTGTAGAATCCTTCAACAAATGTATTTTCTTGAGATCTAACACTTTATTATAATTTAAAAATTATTCTAACATTCCCAATGAATAGTGACACATTCATTATAAACTATAGACATGCTTGACCCTTCAAAAATTCATAACTCATTTTTGATGTATCCCCAATTTGGCAATGGTTACTCAGCATATATAATTTCTACCAGGGAGCTGAAGTGAAAGTTAAAATGACAAATGGGACAACTTTAGCCCATTCTCCAATGAAGATCATAACTTTCATTTTGAATCACTATATAGATATGACTTGAAAATAAATTTCAATATAACTACTTCCAGTTTTGAACTTTTCATACTCATAAGAAATAAAATTGAATTTTTAAAGCTCTTATTAAAACGCTACATTACTTCTGAGGTAAATAAATTAAAATAAGATGCAAAGAATGAACTCAATGAAAGTAATTACAATAAAAAAGATAAATTAATTACACATATGTAGGAGGTGGACTCCCTTGTGCAAAACAAGGCAACACCACAGTTTGTTCTTTCTTTGCATGCACTGCTCCAGGAGAAGGGAGGATGCGAGGAGCAACAGGAGATAAGCTTTCTGAAACAATAATTAATTTTATAGAAATGCTTTCAATGTGAATGTTTTCACTAGAAGAGCAATGTTATTTTACAAAATTAAACACGAGTAGCAATATTTTTCAAATCACCAATAAATATTCATTTCCCATAGATGTTTAATTTTAAGAAATTCAAATTTTGCTTATAACTAAAATTTCTTTCTCTGAGATGAGCAAAAATTAAGGCATATATGAATAAAAGGAGAGGCATATTTACAAAACAAAACAACAAAAATTTAATTTAATTAAACAGAGATGAGTATTTATGCCAAATAAATTAATAGGAAAGATAAATATTAAATTGAATTAATCATGGGATTTAAATTATTTCCAGTTATCCGTTATTCTCTAGGCATATAGCCCATATTAAGGGCATCAGCAAAGTACTTAGGCCTTCTAGTGGATAGGAGAAGATTCATTCCACAAGTGGGAGATGATGAAATATACCTTATAGTTCTAACGGTTGTGTTCTCTCAGATGCTGCTCTTTCTTATTATTATACCAACTGAAATCCATTAGATGTATTTTTGTCTATAGAAAAGGATTTCTTTGGAACTTTCATGGTGCTAAGAGGAGAAAAAATTCAGACAGGGTTTCCCATTGCCTTTTGTCATATGCATAGAAGAAAAAACAATAGATATATAAATAAGTAAATAGTTTTCGTAAATATTTGATGAAGCTATATACTTTATATCAAATAATGGGTTAGTATTGCCAATTATATGATACTGTTGTCATACCTTTCGATGAAGACCGTCAGTCACTGGTTAATGATAGAGTTCAACTGGCCTTGACCGTCGTGCGAGAGGTAGGTTTTATACGTCAGTTATCCTTATCAGGTTTTTTTACGTTTTAGTCCAAGTCTGTTTGTTTACATTTCATTTTAGGTCTGCTAAACGAAGGCTGGTTTATCCTGTGTCCAGATAAATTCGTTTCAAGTAGAAAGTCAGAACCAATATTGCTAAGAATATCCTAGAAATCTCCATTTCACAGACCACCATTTTAAGATATGGACTGTGGTGTTCAGCAGTATGTTCCTTCAATAGAAGGTGTTAAGGTAAAGCATGACTTCTTTCAGATTATCTAGTTATCATTGTTGAGCTATCCCAGTGCTATCAGATAGCATTTTTTTTGGAAGAGTATGCTACATTTATTTGATAATCTTTAACAAAAGGAATCAGTCCTTAATAATACTGACAGTCAACATCAGATTCACCATCCAAATACATTAGTTTGATATTCCTGCTGACCCTTTATGTATGTTTACCTATAACTGTTTCAAAAACCTTACTCAAGATTTTACATTCACTCAGAAAAGTGAAATCTCCACCTTTCGTTTCTCGGCAAGAGACCATTTTTTTTTTGTCATTCAGAAGAATGAGTCTTATTATTAATCAACAAGTGTAATAATATACTTTTTCTGTAATCGTTGAATAATGGTAACATTACTAAACTGAAATGAGTGAAGAAAGTGAAACATTTTGCAATAGAGTGAAGAAAGTGAATTGCCTTCTTAATTAGTAATAAGTATAAATTAAAAAATAATTTGAAGTTGGAAATTAAATGCTTTTAAATGTTTCTTAACATTGTAAGAATTTATTTTAACAAAATAAATTGAAATGTGAATGAATTATTGGTGGAAATAATCAATATATTTTAAAATTTAAATATAATAATAATTACCTTCCTTGTTTATAACCTGCACTTGTTTATAACTGCACTACTTTACAATCATCACTAGTTGTTTTATAACTATGCTTATAACCTTTCACAACCATGCTTATAACCTACCAACAACATACCATAATCTTCACAACATCCTAATTTTGTTCATATTCTGGTTAGATCTGATCATGTATTACACGATTACAGAAAAAAATTAATATTACACTCGTGACGAAAGTAGAATTTACAACTCTCGTGAAATTACCACACTCGCTTCGCTCGTGTGGGTAAACGTTTCACTCGAGTTGTAAAATGATCTACTTTCGTCACTTGTATAATAAATAACTATTATGCTACCTGTCGGTAGATCTTATCAGCCAGTAATGCCGACATGTATGACAATAGTATTATATATACTAGAGTGGACCAACTATGTGATATGGCAAAATACTTTTCTTAATCCCCTACATATCTCTCAACTGCCTAGTTAAAAGCAGCTTTTTAAATCTGCTTCGATATACAAATCACATAATACAGTAACATAAATTTATTTTTTAAAATAGCCTTAATATAAATGCAAAACTAAATTTTGTATTTTTATTGTAGTTATATTACAGTCATTAAATAATACACTACAAAAGCAGTAGATCAAGAATATATAAAACATATACCAATAATCATGTTGAGAAAGAAAAAAAATACTAAAAATGAATAAATCACCATCACTAAATTTTCTGTAAATAGAAAACAATTAAAAAAACAGAGGAAGGAAAAGCAGTAGGCATTAGTGTAAGCAGTAGTGTCGTAGTCAACTATAAGAAAGAAAATCCTTCCAAGCAAATAACTTTCAATATTTAAAGTATACAGCAATAATAAATCCAAATTAAAAATATACGAATGTAATAAAGCAAACTCAAAACAGAGCGATTATATAAAACAAAATAATTCAATTCTTGGATACATTCCAATTAAAGAAAAGATAGGCAATACAATAACAGTAAGTGAACATTTAAGGTTCTCGCTACTCTTAATGGCTTTGTATCAATTACACACTTGAACTCCCAACCAACGTATAATTAAAAAGGATGTCACTTTTTCGATAACGTTGGCCTTTGCTTTTTATATGGGGGCGATGAGGGCCTGGAGCCCTAAATTCCCGAAACCGTCTCGGGGTATAGGGGAGAGTGCAGGATAGAAGGCCATGATGTAGAAAACAAATCTTCAGCTATTATGCTAATTATTAGGAAAGTTTCAGGTAAGTAATTAAATAATACTCCATTTATTTATTGAAAATTAATTCCTGGATAAATCAAACTTCCAAGAAATAGCAATATTACATGAAATATAGTAAAAGGCTTACCTGTCAGATGGAATCTAACTCTGTGCAAACTGAGCAAAGTTTGTCCTGTCAGAGTATTTACAGCTCTGCATTGGTAGCTTCTATATACATCAGCATCATCTAATCGTCTAACAAGCAATTCTCCAGTAGGAAGCATTTGGTATTTTCCATCTAAAAATAAGCCAAAGCGTTGACAAATGATAAATTGAAATCTGTGGTCCCATTTTCATTTTTACTGATTTCAGTGCTTTGATACGACATAGCTTTATGCTTTTAGTATGGAAAATATTACAAGATGATCAGAAGGATTATAGAATTTAATGAAATTTTTATATTTATAAAAAATATAATAATTCATAACACAAATGAAAATATGAGTATTTATGAAAAAAGTATTGTTTGTTAAATTTTGAAGGGAATAGGTTTTATACTTAAATTAAGAAAATTACCTCCTTTTAAAGACGGATAAATGTTAAATGAAGAATCCTGGAGCCAAGATGTAATGGAGATAAATTCCTTCATGAAACTGGGGACAACGCAACGCAGAACTGCTGTATTTCCTCTCGAGTACGACTTAGCAACTTCCACTTCCAGCTCCAAATATTGTAGAACAACTTTGAAAAAAAAAAGAACATATTAATGTTTACAACTGTAATTACATAACATATTACCTATCAGGCTAGTCAGAGAGAGGATGCCAAAGTTTGGATCTATGTTCATGCTAGACCCAGACTTCCTCTTAGATAATATAAACTTAAAAGACTGCAAATGTCATAAAATGAAACATTTTAGGTCTCATATTTTTGGAAAACAAATTGTGATATATTTAATTTAAATAAAATATAATAACTTAAAAAATGTATATTTACTCCATAAAGACACTCATTTATATAAAAACTCCTTGGAGGTTGAAACAGAATTAAAGAATGAGAAAATTCTTAGATTGGCTAAAATAAGTACCGGTTTTTCAAATTTGTATCTATTTTTCCACTTTTGCATTTACTTAGTGTCTACAAATGTACCTATTCTCACAATTCCTTATAAATTCTATTAAACATGAAATTGGTGGAACTCAAGTACACACATATATCATCAGAAACTGGTTTATTAAAATAGCGGTTCCCTGGGAGTTCACATCACACAACAACAACTCACAGGAACTACTCAGCATACATTGTAAGGCTCAGGGATGTGCCACTGCACACTAAATCAATATGTATAATAATAAAGTAAATGTATAATTGGAAATTCTTGAATGCGGTCACTGAAGTGTTAAAAAAGATAAAGTTAGAAAAACATAATGGCCGTGGTCGTCACTTTGAAAAGTGCTCCACCAAGGGGAGGGGACTACACTACACTTTCACCCACAGCTGTTTTGACTGCTTCTCCCCAAAAAGGTTTCCTAAGCCCACTGTCATTAATCATACATCGAGCCATATTCATAATTGTTCTGTTCATGCGCTCACTAATACCATTCTGGGCTGGATTACGAGGAACAGTATATTGTACTTGGATACCTAAAATTTGACAATATTCCCTAAATTCACGTGAGCTATATTCACCTCCATTGTCAACTCTAAGTCTCTCAATACTATTACCAAACTTAGCACACACCATTTGACTGTACAGTTTAAATTTCTCCAATAGTTCTGATCTATTCTTCATCAAATATACAACACAAAAATGTGTAAAAGAATCTGTAAACGTCACAAAATACCTGTAGCCATCAAAAGTGGCAGGGTTGATTGGTCCAAAAATGTCAGACGATATCACTTCAAGTATTCGTTTGGCTTTCCTCTCTTCTGGCAATCTCTTGTAAGGTAGGTTAACTTGTTTAAACTGAAGACAAACACCGCAAGTTCCGTTGGTCGGATAACGTGAAGAGTGGCCCATTCGTCGATGCAACAAGTCATCATCCACTGATGCATTGTTTACACTGGGTTTTGACAGATAGAAGGTTACAGTAAACAGTTTACCTTTCAGGTTACCTCGAAGCACTATCGATTCATCCTTGATAATTTCAACACCTTTATTGCCTAATATTATCTTATATCCCAGCTCCTCCATTTTAGAGACTGATTTTTATTCAATTCTGGACATTCATAGACATTTTTTATTCTGATTACACGTCCCGTATCACCATTTAATAATAATGTCCCATACCGACATGACACTATCTCTTGATTTTTCTTAGCTACTTTTATCACTAATCTCGACTTTTTCCAATTCGCCAAATATTTACCAAGTTCAGGACCAACAAGATGATTTGTCGAACCGGAATCAATAATAAATTTCACTTTCTCATCTGTAGAAGTCATATTCATGGTATAACTGAGAAAGGTTATTTCCCCTTCGCTTCCTTCACAAACATAAGTTCCAGGGCATTCTGATTTTTTGTGTCCCCACTTCTGACACTTGTAACATTGAAATTTGAATTCCCCTTTAGTAACATTATGTTTAGGTAAAAACTTTTTCTTATTGTTAAATTTCTTGGAATAAAATGAGTTCCCAATTTCTTCCGTTGATGAATTACTGCCTTGGTTGTTTGCCTCTGTTAACAATTCGTTTCTCATATACTCATAACTCCGGAAAATTATATTGAGAGAGCTCACAACATGCTTATAAGATTCAGGCATAGCAGCCAATAGCTGTGAAACAACTTCACACTCTTCAATATTAGCACCTGAACTTCTCAATTTACTTACACAATTCTCAAATTCAGCGAGAAAACGTTCAAGTCCGGTAACATGTCCGCCATTCCTTGTCCACTTATTGTCGAACTTCATATTTCTCTGCTTACGCTGCAGATCCACTTGGATAGTCAAACCTACTTTAACGAATGTGCTTCTCGATTTCATCATAATATTTTCTGCACTAGTTTCTCTCGCAATTAAGGAAATTACATTATCACTTAACTACTGAATGATTTCGCGCCTTCGCATCCTTCTGCTTGAAATCAGTACCTTTCTTCACATCTTCAGTCGGCGAAATCATTTCCAGTAGATTATTTGCATCTAACAATGCTTTCACTCTAATCTCCCAAGTAGAAAAGTTACGGCGGTCAAACGGCTTCACCACATTTGTAACCTGTTGAATCGCCATGCTGCTTCCCCCGGGACCGGTACAGCACTTATCACCTTTTACTGGAAATTCTCCGATTCGTGACACTTAATACACTTAGGAACCGCTGGGCCCATAGCCTATTAAACATGAAATTGGTGGAACTCAAATACACGCATATATCACAAACTGGTTTATTAAAATAGCGGTTCCCTGGGAGTTCACATCACACAACAACTCACAGGAACTACCCAGCATGCATTGTAAGGCTCAGGGATGTGCCACTGCACACTAAATCAAGATGTATAATAACAAATTCCATTCAGAAATTCTTTTCAGAAACACTACCTATCCTATCCCCCTCGCATGTTAGCATTTTTAATGAAAATATATTGTTACGTTTATTACAAAATCAGTAATAAACGTTGTTTATTAAAGTTCTTTTGGATATCAAAATTAAACACACAAACTTTAGAGTTTTTATCACTGCACAATTTATTTAACAATGCTCTACACACTTGGTTAATTATTCTTAACTTCTACTCACAGTATGTACTGATAGCTTCACTGCCCTTCTTATGGCACAGTCCAATGACTCACTCACGATCACTGAAGTTCACAAAAACACGGCACTGCACTGATCCTCTCAAAGATAACGGTACTGCACTGTTCCTTTACTTTTACACGGCACTACATTGTTCTTTACATAAAAACGGCACGACACAGTTCTTCACTTAAAACACTTTACCACACTGCAACTAAAACGCACTGTGCACTAAAGCTGCACTGAACGCAGTGTTGATCACTTGAAGAGAGCTAAGAACAAACTAACTCTCGGGACAAACTGGGCCGCTTTTATAGCCGGGCGGTAGACCTCAAAGGGGAAGTGCCGAGACACTTCTAGATCCCGGACGGGTATTACCGAGAACAATCGACACCATCCGTCGGCTCATTTCATCACTTCGCACTTCTTAAATATGTGATTAACTCCGTTTAATTTTTCATATACGCAGTCTTCGCAACAATATGATAAAAGGCTCGCATGTAGACATAGCATCAGCAAATCAGATGAGGCCTTTAGAGCAGCCTCCTTCCGGGAACTCAACGTTTCTAGCGGCAGTAGCTAAGCTTTGATTATTTGTTTGCATAGGTTTCAATAGATAAAAGTCTTACCCTGATCTGAAAAATGAAACAGAAGTTTGCCACATGAAAATTTCTTAGTTCTCCTTCTGTTTGAAAATGACTCTCTCATTCATCTCACATTTCGTTTTAAACTTACGCTTTGTATACATACCTGCCTTCACTTTCACACTTCTTGAAATAATAGCACCAGCTGAGTTGCGGGCATGGCACCTGTACAAACCAGCATGAATGTCTTGTCTATAGGCCGAGGGATGAAATGGCAGGAACCTATGGCACAACACATAAATTTAAATACTTTAATAATAAAACTAAATATTTCAAAACGTATCGTCATAATCACCTATCATTGTGTGTTGTAAAATAGTTCTACTTAATTTAGAGTCATTGCAAAAAACTAGAATTGAGTGATGATCCATTTATGATGTAGGGTCCATCATAATAAAATTACAGAAGAGTATTTAACTTTCTTTTCAAATACTAACACTAAATTAAAAAAGAAAAAAAATGAAAGCCATAAATACAATATAATAAGCCACAGTCTCTTATTTTATTTGAATAATTGTATTTTAGTAATCAACTTACTAAAGAGTGGAAAATTCACAAAAATTGCAGTGTAGTAATTGTCTAACAAGATATAAAGGACTTAGGCAGGGTTGATAACTTTATTACTTATTGTTCCCCTTTCTAGAAGGTTATAGGATGGAAAATTTCTCCCTCCATATTTAAGGTACTATTAATGAGATGAAAAAAAATAAACATATATATCATGCTGTTTTACGGCCAGGATCTATTAAAATAAAATATTTTTTCTTTTGAAATTCTTTAATGTGACCAACATAATTCGTGCCCTGGCGCTAAAACTTCAAATTTTTAGATTGATCCGTCTTTGAGCTGCAGTCAAATTGGACAGTTTGATCACCTAAATATTAAAAAAAATGGAAATCATGTTTTTGATGTTAGTAATTATACTATTATTACAGCGAAAATAAATATCAATGCTTTATTCAAATATTTTTCGAACTGAAAAAGTACAAATTAATTTTTTTTTTCTTTTGCTTGTTTTTAAAAACATAGATATATTAAATTTAGCTATTTTTGTCTCATCGGTGATAGTACTTTTATATTTTAATATATCTATATATCCATGTTTTTCAATAGCTTATGGGTTATTGCTCAATGAACATCCTTGCCTACCTGAGGGTTCCATTAGAAAGTGTCTCTAGGATGGCTGGACTGCCGGGTAGGGGCTTGCCATCTGCCAGCTCCCACCAAACACGGGGTTTGGGCTCACCAGAAGCCACGCAGTCTACAGAGCCTCCTGTCGAATTGGAGATATGAAGAACTGACCATGGCTCCAGAATCCACCGTGGACCAACTTCGGAGCAATCGACTGGGGAAAATTAAAAAAAAAAAAACATTATTTACCACCATTCTGTGATTCATGAAATATATATATTACTACTAAGGTATCCGGCTTCGCCCGGGAGTTCATTTGATGCTGAATGATGATGGTATTTTTTTGGCAAGGCTTTACTTTCCAAAATATTTTGACATTTCCGCGTCACATTGTTTAGGCTTTCTACCCGTCGTTGCTATGGATTTGTTAATAATAAAATTGTTATTTAAGGCTTCACTGTCCTCAATATTTTTGTATTTCCCGTCTCCTGAGCATGTAATTTATTTTATAACGTAAGGGACCATATAATACATTATCATAGAAAGTATTCTGTATTCCATACCACGTGTGACTAAAAGTTCCAAGCATCAAGTAACATGTAAATATAGACCAATATGAGGTTGTCAGGGATGCAACAGAACTGATAGGACAAAGGAAGTAACTCCACGCCTCCCTATACCCAGTGGTGCCAACTCATTTAGGATCTCAATCCTGTAATACATTAAATTATATTAAAAAATCTGATTAAGTTATCTTCACGATACTAAAACTGTTTGTTCAAATATTTTTCACGTTTTAATTAAATAAAGTATTAAATACACTTAAGGGCAAACTGTCGTTTCTCATGAATTAATGTTTTACAGAAGATAAGAGAGAGGGGGGGGGGCAACATACTTTTCTTCATGCAATCTGTTACTGGCGTTAAAAAAATAACATAGATTTGAATTATTAAGGATAAAATATTAACATAGATTTGAAATAATTTATCCTAATGTAGTTCAAACTGGAAAGAATTGTTGACCTCATTAATATTTCTACGCTAATTACTCACTTCATACATTCTTATACGAAAAAATGTATAAAACAAAAGTTACTCTAAACAACAAAGTAAACAGCTATTTTTATGTGCAGGTTTGACGAAAAGCAAATAGAAAATGAAATATCGCGAATTTTTATTTCAGGGCTCCCTTATAACCCCCACTCCCGTTCGAACCTAAAAATTGTAATATACCTTATAATCATGGAAGTATTAATGCTACTTCACATACATTTGACATGTGTAATAATGACTCTGTAGACCAGGTATGGTCAACCTTAGACATGTTGCGGGCCAAACTTTAGTGTGCAAATAGGTTCGCGGGCCACTTTATAAGTAGTGCATTTTAAAGTAGTGTTCATAATTTTTAACGATAGATATCAGACATGAAATTATAACGACAATGTACGTAATTATAATACAATTTATTAAAATAACAAAATGAAATGAAAAAAATAGTTACAATATTATAATTAAATCGTAAAATTTGGAATTATTACAAACAACGAAAGTTAAATAGCGACACCGAAATCAATGAGACACTTGAGCGTGAAATTGGGAAACTAATCCATCGATGTTTGGATTAATTCCACTGATACAAAGACTTAAAGAATTTTCCAAATTATCGCCAGTCTTGTAAGATGTTTTGATTTATTAATTTTCATCATTGAAAGAACTGTTCGCATTTATAAGTACTGCCAAACACACAAATCTCTCCTTATCTTTCACATTTGAAGTAACTAGTGTAATATTTTTGTTTAATTGGGTTTTTCAAAATGTCTCGCTGGCCGGATCAAATCTTACCGCGGGCCGGTGGTTGCCCACATATGGTCTAGAGGGTAGTTGGAGGAGCATATTGTGTAGGAGTTTCGTCTTTCTGTTATCTTCGCTGCAAAATATCAAGTGTATTCTAGCCGGCTGGAGTTGCTAATGACATTGCCCTATAGCCCTCACATCTCTCTTGGACTTGCTATCTTCATGTAGTCAACTTGTTTATGACTTGCCATACCAGCAACCTGCTAGCAGCTAAAGTACTTCTAAGACGAAATCGCATACGAAGAACACTCGAGTACCTAATGTTTTAGCTAATTAGCTCAGAGAAATGCGTTTTTTTGGTCGTCGACTTGACAGAGCTCGCACAAAAATTCCTCCACGTCTTCTCGAGCCGTATTCAATGAGTCCCAATAACAAGATCCTTTTGAATTTGGAGTGATTCCGGAATCGATATATTTTGATGGGAAAGCATATTTATTTGAACCAATGAAGTAATGCACATTTGTCTATATCGACAAACAACCATTCTACAATTCACTCGTAAACCGAAATAATGACTGTAATGAGATGAAAATTAAGGGATTTTAGAAGATTTTCCATTAAAGGAATCAGGTTGTACTCATAACGTGATTTTTGACAAATGTCCATCGATCTTACCTAGAAGGTCCATTAAACATTTTATATATATACGATTATATATATATATATATATATATATATATATATATATATATATATATATATATACATTGTGTGTCTTTAAACGCGTTCGCAATTTCTGTTTGATCGTTACCAAACTCGATGTTGAACCGTTTCATTCAAAACTAAAGGTCATATTCGTTAATGGCTATGTATTTATTTTTAGCAGATTTCCCTTGGGGGAAATCAGCTATTGAGGTCGTACTCATGACGCGAGTAATTTGATTTTTCTTCAAATGTCCATCGATCCTGCCTAGGAGATGTCGAAAAAATGAGGTCTGTTCAAAACTGTATATATATATATATATATATATATATATATATATATATATATATATTATAATGAAAGCTTAATTATAATTATTATTATTTAAATTTAATCTATTTACCGGGGTCATATATTGCACGGCAAGCATTCCCGTTTCCACCATCTCTCCTATAAGAGCTAATTTATCTATTTAATCAGAGATATAGCACAATTAGGCTAGATAATTAAAGAAGCACTTACTCTCTTTGCATCTTGGGAGTTGACTGCCTGTTCCTGTCCTGCGAGATTGACCTTTGGATTCACCGGGCTCAGCTATCAGTCCCTTGACAGGTGCTGCTACCTCTTTTAAAGCCTAGTACTAATCACTCTGATCTCGTAGATATAGAGACAGCGGAGTGGCTCTAAAGCTCGACCGTTACAATATATATACTAATCGTTACTAAACTCGATATCTAGTCGTTTTATGTAGAAAGAAAGATCAAGTTCGTTAACGGCTGAAATCGGACAAGGGGGAGGGGGGGGATTTAAGGAGAGGAATTTCGAAAATCAGAAATATCTCAGTTACTATACGTCGGATCGAAAAATGTTATAGAAACAATCTTATTACAAATTAGATTTACTATAATTGTTAAATACATTTATTCTCTATCTTGAATATTAACCGAGATATTTGCATTTTTCAGCTTTCAGCCGTCAGTAAACCCTCACTTCTAGTAATGTTACATAAACAATACTCTGTTGTATATTGAACGACATTAATCGAGGATTAAATACCAAATATTGTTTTCATTGAACTTTTACTTTGTGAGATATACTCAAATAAGTTGTCAGTGATTGATAGAAAAATGATTCTGATACATTATAAATGGCAGCGCTAGCTATAAGAAGTTACATTAAGATATAATTTCAGTAATTGCTTTTCTTTCCTGTCTGTCTATCTATTCAGTGCTACGAGGTTGGCTGGCCTGTTTACAATTCAGCCGTTTTCCGTTGTAGAGATCATTAACTTGTAAATTGAGAGAAGGATTTCTCATTACCGTTTGAATTTATTCGCTTAACATTCACGGTAGTATTTCCTGTATGCAGATTTTTCCATTGTAAACCTTCGCGAGGGAAATCTGCTAAGTTTACGCAGCCCCTGCGTGACGGACTTTTATTTTTTTGTTCTGAGCTCGATTTGGATGTGGATGACCCCAGATATAAGTAAATATTTCATTTCATACGTTGAAAATCGTCTGGTTAGGATCGATAGATATTAGAAGAAAGTTTTCGAAAATCGTGTAATGAGCTGACCACTGTAGCTAATATCCCTCAAGAGAAATCTGGTAAAAATAACTGATCAACATCATTGGGGAACTCCCAGCACACCACCTTAAGGGATGGCTAAATAAAGCGACTCCCTAATAACTCAGTTAGTGCGGGCATTTGGTTTGCAGCTCAGATTAAAAATCCTCAACTCACAGTGAAGAATACAGTTGCCCTTATATTTGGCGGATAGATAGAGGGTTGGCTAGGGGAAGTTATCGGGAGACAGACTGCTGAAGACGGCAGTTCCTGATATAGGGAGGCCTCCTAATCTTTCTTCCCTCCAGTAAAAGCTCCAAGTTGGGCATAAATTCTCTCTCTCTCCCACCTATAACCGTTTCTCCCTTTAGTGCACTCCTCCTACTACTACTTAACCTACCTCTTACACTTCTTCAATTTCTAACCACCTCTTCCCTTACCTATCCAATCACTATCAGTCAGATAGTATTTACGCAAATTTGCGTTTCATAATTATATGAAGGGTTTTTTTTTTTTTTCGTAAAATGTCTTGAAATGCCTATTGATCCTAACTAGATGACCAAACTTTTGTTATGTGCATATTTACCGAAAAACCAATAGAAAACGAAATATCACTATTTTTAATTTCAGTCTTCCCTTATAACCCCCACTCCTGTTCGTCTCAGAGAAAATTAATATAGCCTAAAGTCTAAGTTGGGTTAGTAGTAATATACATACCAAGTTTCATAAAATTCGGTTCAGCCGTTTATACGTGAAAAGGTAACAAACAAACAAACAAACATACACGAAAGAAACAAAATGCAGATATGGTGTCTATGACATGTGAAACGAAAAGTTATCGTGAAATTTCGCGAAAAAAATCAATGTACAGACAGAGGTTACAATTATATATATATATATATATATATATATATATATATATATATATATATATCTTTTAACGTGACTATTTTCGAACCGAATGTTCATTATATTGAATTTGGAATATAATACGGTTTAAGGGTAGGGGATTTCAGTGACATTTCACCATGATTTTATTTATCATTATCATTTACTTTAACATTTTGGATTCGATGCACAAGAAATGTGATATTCCTGGTTAAGTGTTTTGACCTTACTTCCAAGGCCTATTCGTTCACCCAAATGACATGTGTTACACTATTCTTCTAAAACGTTAAAATACTGTTTAAATATACTAAAAATGTAGGTTTTCCAGAGTAATTAGAGAATCACCTTCAATAGGTTCTCAGATCTTTTAAAGTAATTCAGAACGAAATTCGTGGAGAAGGGCGGTTTACTACGACGGGAGTATTTTTGTACACATATAGAGTACTCCAAATAAGCTTAAATTTCTGAGATATAATTTATTAAAAAAACATATGTTGGATATATTTCGATTTCGCTATTTACTTGTTTTACTAAATTCCCATGAACGTATATTACTTAAATGAATCTTTGGGCTCTATAATTCTTTTCAAGAAAGAGTGAAAATCCCAAGGCAGTCCATTTATTAATATAATTTTTTAATTAAGTTTTAGTTGTAATTCAACAACTATGCACAAATGCAATAATAATAGTGCAACATAAGAATAGCTTTAATATAGGCATAACAATGATTTTAGTAACACACAGGAATGGTTGTTATAAAATAATAAATATAAGAATAAAAATAGCAACATAAATACAACATAGGAATAACTTTAACATAACACAACAATAATTATAATTTAAAATAACATGACAATGATTGTAATAGTACATAGCAATAATTATTGTAAAATAATATAAGTTGCAATAACATAGTGGTAAGTGGCAATAACATAGATTTAACAAAACATAGCAATAATTGAAATAGTGCATAGCAATAACCATTGTAAAATAATATAAGAACTACAGTACAACAATTATAATATAGTTTATCAAACAAATACACCATACTATAAATATATAAAACATACAAAAGGCTGTGACCCTGCTATGTAAACAAAACAAGGAAGGTTACTATAACCCTAGTCATAGTAGATGTAGATGAGATTGTTGTCGGGGCGATCAACTGCTTGGTTATTACGCCCTTCCATATTTTTGATATACAGTTTATTTGGGTCCCTTGTTAATTTGTGTAAGTAAATGTAGTTAGTTTATATATTGTCTTTACATAGTTTCTTTCTCATACATTTTGTAATTCTATACTACATTTTATTTTCCAATTATTATTGGTTATTCTCATTTTTTTTTTTTTTTTTTTTTTTTTTTTTTTTTTTTTTTTTTAATAGAAACTAAATTAGAATTAACCATTTACATATATATACCATTCACTCCGATACTTTAATTAGAAGATTAACCTACTTAACAACAATACCACATATGGTACACCCCAAAAGTAATTTATAGGAATAAGAATATATACAATATTTATTTATTTTTCCTTTCATCACCCTTCTTTTACAGTCTAAATTAGAACTAATACTATTTACAAATATGTGTTTGTATATATACATACGCCCACTCGTAACAATGCAATAATTCTTTTCTATAATAATTCTTAATTCAAATTAATAGATAATTTTTTTTTATTTATTTTTTTTTTTATTTTTTTTTATTTTTTATTTTTTTTTTTATATTTATTTTTTTTTTTATATGTACATACACACACGCACACACAATTTTTTTTTTTTTTTTTTTTTTTTTTTTTTTTTTTTTATTATAATAGAAACTAAATTAGAATTAACTATTGACATATATATAAATTCACTCCGATGCTAGGAGATTAATCTACGTAAGAACAATACTACACACACACCCCAAAAGAATAACAATATATACAAAATTTATTTATTTTTTCCTTTCCTCATCCTTCTTATACAGTCTAAATTAGGACTTAATACTATTTTACAAATATGTGTTTGTATATATACATACGTCCACGCGTAACAATGCAATAATAATATCAGCCTGAATAACCTATTTACACAATACACGATCAAATTCTTTATGTTCATTATATTTGATTGAAATATTTTTCTCTTTTAGGAGCAGAATTAGGTTGTCTATCATTTCAGGTGAGTCTTGTAAGGCTATTGATGACACCCGAGGGATGTTTAGTTGTTGAAATCTGTGGTCAATTGTTGGGCATTCTTCTAAAATATGTTGTACCGTGAGGGGGACTTGACAGCTTTCACAGACTTTGGGTGGTTCTTGTTATAAGGTGTACATGAGTAAGATTTGTGTGACCAATTCTCATCCTTGCTATAACAACCTCTTCTCTACGGTTACCTCTTATTGAACTGTTCCATGGTTTGGTCGTGGTTTTAATTATTCTTAGTTTGTTTGTAGTTGGAACTTCTGCCCACATACATTCCCAGTTGTTTTTAATTCTTGATTTAACCATTTTTTTGCGTCAGTCTGTTCATATATTTGCAACATGGGCCCATTTGAATTAGCTATTTCTTTTGCTATTCTATCTGCAGCCTCGTTCCCTTCAACTCCTGTATGTGAGGGGACCCATAAAAGGGTTACAGATTTTTTAAACTGATGTAATATGTCAAGATAATTGTAGATCTTGTTTAATGTGAGCTTAGGTCTTACTGGCTTTTGGAATACTTTTGATAGCTGACATGGAGTCGGAACATATTTAGTATTTTATTCTTTGTGCTATCGATGGCCGTGTATAATGCTGTTGCAATAGCTTGTAGTTCAGCAGTGTAGATACATGTGTAAACTGGTAACTTAAATTTAATAACTGTATTTGTTTTAATGACTGCATACCCTACATTATCTCCTTGTTTGGATCCATCAGTGTAAATAATATCATATCCTGAGTAGTTGCTTAGATGTTCTTCGACCTTATTTGCTTTGGATTTTCCCTGTAATCCTGCTAAGCTTAAGTCTATTTTTTGGGGTATACGTTTCCATGGAGGTTTTCCGGGTTTAAACTAGTATGGTCTACCGGAATCATATGGATTTCATTAATGATTTCTTTAAACCTGATACCTAGTGGAGCTCGATAGTTTGGCAGTCTTTCGTATAATCTGTCAAATTGGGGGTAAAAGATAATATTGTATGCCGGATTATTTGGTTGAAGTTTTATTTTAGTTATATAGGAATATATAAGTTCCTGCCCTTCTAAAAACGAGTGGGGGTATGGCTGCTTCAGTGCAAAGACTTACTATTGGACTTGTTCTGAAGGCTCCAGTGGCAAGTCGTATCCCAGCATGATGAATGGAGTCTAGCAGTAAAAGTGCACTATTCTTTGCCGATGAGTATATTATACAACCATAATCGATCTTTGAGCGGATCAGGCTCGTGTACAGCATTAGCATGGATTTGCGGTCAGCGCCCCAAGAGGTTTTGGCTAAAACTCTCATGATTCTAAGTCGATTAAAGCATTCCTCGTAAGTATTTTATGTGACTCATCCATGACAATTTCTTGTCAAGAACTAGCCCCAAAAAATTTTACTTCTTCGTGAAAGTTCAAAGTGTTTCCATTTAAAGTCAGTGAAGGTGCATCGGTAGGTGATCGTCGTCTGGAGAACAAAACACATTTCGTTTTCTCAATGGAAAACTGGAGATTATTTGTCTCTGACCAGGATTGTAGGTTGTTGATAACACTCTGAAGGATCCTCTGCATCCAGTCCCGTACACAAAACCTGAGAAGTATTGTGAGATCATCTACGTAGAGAAATGCTTTAATTGGCCTAGGCATCACTGCAACAACAGAGTTTATTGCGATTGCAAATAGAGTACAGCTGAGGACGCTTCCCTGAGGTATACCGTTTACTGTTTCCTTTAAACTAGAAATCGAGTCTCCTATCCTTACTTTGATGAATCTTTTACTCAGGAAACTCTTGATAAAGTTCGGCATTGCCCCCCGGAAGCCCCAAGAGTGCAGAGTGTTAAGGATGGCCTCTCTTTTAATTGTGTCGTACGCTTTTTCTAGGTCAAAGAATATTCCTACTGCTTCCTTTTTCTGTACGAATGTGTTTAAGATTTCAGATTCAATTTTTATTAATTGATCTGTTGTAGATCTTCCTGGACGGAACCCACATTGAATATCAGATAACAAGCTATTTTTTTCTAGTATCCATGAGAGTCTTTTGTTAACCATTTTCTCCATTAACTTCGATAGGCAGCTGGTGAGTGATATTGGCCTGTAGTTGTTGGTTGACAATTTACTTTTTCCAGGTTTCAAAACTGGAACTATGACTGCTTCCCGCCATGCATCTGGGTAGGTAGAATCTGGGTTCGTTGGGAAGTGGTCACTACCATATTGATCATTACATACATCCCATGTTAAATGGTTTTCAAGAGTTGGTGTAGAAAATGCAAGGTCTATTGCGGTCATGGTTCCGTATCGTGGACAAAGATGTGTCATTCCGCCTGTGTTGAGGAGCAGTGAGTCTGTGGAGTCGATTATTTTTCGGATAACATTTACTCTACTATTGGTAAATACATCATTTCTCCAGGAACAGTGGGATCCGTTGAAGTCTCCGACGACGATGTAAGGAGCAGGGAGACTATTGACTAATTGTATAAGGGCCGCCTCATTTATTTCTTCATCGGGGGGTAAATATATGTTACAGATGGTCAAGGTAAATGTTAGTTTTACGCTAATAATTATTGCTTGTAAAGGTGTATCTCTAGGAATCTCTGTGGAGAATAAATGTTTTTTAACACCTATTGCTACACCTCCATGTGCTCTTTCTCCGGCTCCTATTTCCTTATCTTTCCTATAAATATCATACTGTCTTATATCTAGGTTTAAGCTAGGTTTAAGTTTTGTTTCTTGAAGACATATTGCTGCCGGGTCTGTATCTTTTAGAAGGGTTTACAGTTCTTCAAATTGGGTTCTTATTCCATTACAGTTCCAGCTAATTATAGTCATTGGGTTTTAAATTTGGTATTCTATTTACATGGTTTGCAACTGTTACTATAAAATAATTTGAATACATATTGAGTTTGTAGTTATTGTATCTATTGTAGTTTGTAGTTTATTGTTGCTATTGTTTCTGAGTAAGATGTATTTTATTGATGTGTTTGTTGGTAGATGTTCTTGTAGTTGTTTCGTCGGTGTTATAGTGTTTGGGTTTCCGTCGATATTTGTATTTAGTGTATTCGTGTATGTCGTGTCTAAATGAAATTTTTTAAATCATTATTATTATAATTTAGAACTAAATTAGTTTGTGTCCATATCACCATCGTCTTTTACATTTTTCTTTTTGTTTTTTTCTCGACGAAAAGAATTCCGCCTCGGCAATGGCGGAGATTTAAAGTTCTCAGGAACATTCGCTTTTGGCGGGGCCATAGTTCCTGAGGAAGAGCTTGGAGGAGTATTAGAGGGAGGGGAGGGGGGAGAGGGGGAGACGGGAGTTGGAGACTGACCGGGAGCGGCGGGGAAGGGAGGGGTGGGAGGGAGAGAGAGAGAGAGGCCTCAGATTGGCCTAGGAGTGGGGATACTAATCCAGTCTGGATACTAGCTGCCTGAGTGATGATACTAGGCTTAATGAGTTCAATGGGATTAACCTCTTTGCAAATATACGCATCAGTTTGGCATCCTACATCTACACCTTTACGGCTGTTCCTTACAATATCTGAATATGACCTGTCAGCAGTAGTGGGTTGACTTTCTTTATATATTTTTTTTGCGGCAAAGTAAGTTACCTTGTCTCAAAATTGTATAACTTTAATTTCCTTTTCGGCTAAAAATCGGGGACATTTTATGTCCATACTCTGATGGCCCGATACTTTACAGTTTACACAACGAGGTACTATAGTTTCACATTGTTTACCCTTATGTTCTGGCCTAGCACAAAATCCACATGTGTGTTCATTCGAGCATGAATCGGCAAAGTGTCCTAATTTTAAGCATTTTCTGCACCTAACTGGATTTGGCACATTCATTTTTATTTTAAATTTACTTTAGTAGTCAATAGTTAGAAGGGAGAAAGTGAGAATATATAAATGTGTTTTACGCTCGATTCCACCTTTCTTTGAAACTATCTTTTTACATCCATGACACTATCATTTTTTAATTCATTCAAAATCTTTAATTCTGCTACCCCATCTAAATCTGGGCAAAAAATGACCCCTTTGCTTAAATTTAGCTTCTCGTGGCTTTTGACTGTTATTTTTATGTTAGTTCCAAAATTTGTGAGTTTAAGAAGTTTTTTCAGATTGTTCTTTTGACTTACTTTCAACTAGAATTGTGCCGTTCCTTAAATTTTTTTACATTAGTAGGTTCGCCGCAATAGTTTATTTATGGCTTTAAATATTAAAAAAAGGTGAGATTGTTTTAAGATCTCCCTCGTCTGCTCTCTCAATAATTAAAAATTTGTTTTTATTTATGTTATCATTTTCCCTCTGATTCCATTCGATATCTATGTCTTTATTCCAATTTCGCTTAGGCCTTTTCCTATGAGGCGAATGGATATCGGGCGGTTTGTTCATGTTTATGTTTTATCCTTAATAAAATTCTGTCCTATCAACTGAATTTAAATAAATAAATAAAAGATGAGTAATAAACACACACTTCACGTATGTATGAAATTATATGTATTAATGCAAAAATTAAAATAACCGAAAGAAAATATAAGTTTGCAAAAAGACGCAACTGCCGTCTCTCTGCAATTAATAAAGTAATCTTTTCGTTAAAAAAAAAAGAAAGAATACTTTAAAATAAATAATAACATAAAATAATTAAAATAAATGGTTTAGTATAGAAGAGCTGGCGTATATAACACTTAGCTGTGCCGAGCAGGCTAATGCTCGGCAATAATCCTCTTCAATAATCCGATCCGCACCCGTCGGCTTCTAGAACACGACTCCCCCTAGTCATAGTGCAATAAGAATGTATAATAGTCTATAGATATATTTAGTCTTGGTAAGTAATAATAAGGAAAAAACACCCTTTTACAACAATGTATAACAACAATGTGCAATATTATAAAGTAGTACATGTAATTTTACAGCCCTGAAGAAGAGAAAATAAAGATTCTCGAAATATCGGCATAAACTAAGATTCATTTCACCAACATTGACCAAAACTCCGAAAAGAACAACACACCACATATATATATATATATATATATATATATATATATATATATATATCGTAGAGTCTATAGGAAAAACAAATAATGATTGATGTAAAGAGATAAGCTATTCTTCTGTTTTAGTATATGTAATTCAATAGAGGAATCTTCCAGAGGCTTTTGTTAAAGTATTCCCAATAACCCAATTTGAATGAAGGCGGTAAGTGATGGTGAGGGGTGGAAAGGGTTGAAGATAGTTCAACCCCCAGGCAACAGGTAGCAGCACCCCTTTCGCTCTTATCACTCTAGTCAACGCAATCTCTTAAATACTTTTCTTATTGTTTCTTCTTCTTTCAATCCCAATCTAACTTCTAGCTTACTTCTTCATTGAGTCTCTATCAAGTTCCCTTACAGAAGCGCGGATATGTGACCACTATAAGCTGATTAATGACTCCCCTTGGCTGAATTCTCACAAACAAAAAAAAAAAAAAAAACAACAAATGACCAATGTCAGTAAAGTAATACTGGTGATTATAACTGGATTAATGTTTGACCTACAACAACTGGACATAATAAAATTTGCAAAGGATCAATAGTTTAACACTATTGATTCTATAGAATGCAAGTCATGATGACGGGGATATTTTTAATTTTTGAATTACTCTTCCGATTTCATGCATTAACAACTATGAAGTTTAGTGTTAAATGAAACGGTTAAATATCGAGCATCGTTTGAATCAAATAAACATTTTCGATAAAATAACGTATAACCTTAATATTTAATCCTTTAAGTATAATTGGTTTTATCAGCTGTAATAAGTTTCCACCTATTAATTGTATCAAAAGCATGCTCGGCAAATATTTTAAGAGCATTATTATATTTTGAAAATTGCTTATCTTCTTCAATGGAAATTTCGCTTTTTGTCATTTAATGCCCTGTTAGAGTTTTTGTCGTTCGTTAGTCAATAGTCTGCAATCGTATATTAAGTGTTAACATCTTTGTGGAATTTTGTAATCACAAGGGCAAGTATTGTTGTCTTTTATGTTGAATTGGTGGTAGTAATAATCTAATGAACCATGTCCTATTACTAATTGTGTCATGTAGAAGTCTGTCTGGGGGTATTTGCTGTTGAAATATGTGTTAATGTTTGGAATGAAAAGTTTTAGATGCTGTCCTTTATTAGTTACAGTCCATCGTTGTTGCCAATTTTCAGTTAGATGGGTTTTAAAATATATTTTACATGGGCTTTGGAGATTTTAGTGTAACATTTTGGTAATTGGGATTCTTTTGAAGCAGACTTACCAGCTCTATCTGCAAACTCATTTCTAAAATTGTCAGAATGTACTTTAACCCAGGAAAAATATATGTTAATATGATTTAGTATGTTATTAGGTCTCTGATTTGTGTTCTTAACGCGTTAAGGTTGTTCGGTTTTTTAGTTTTTTATCCTTGCTTTACTGTTAGTGTATATACGGAGAGTTTTATGTTGTATATGTTCAGTGTAGAATATTGTTCTGCTTGAATGTTTGTGCAGTTGTGTACCAGTCGAAATTTATGTATCACTGTTGATTTTTGTCATCTATACTCCCATCTGCATATATTTCGGTTTTAAAAGGTTTATTTCCTTGATATATTAATATATTTGGAAATTTTCAAGGGTGATACGGTCTTTGTATTCCAATTCTGACTCAATATATTCAGCTTGAATATCAGTTGAATTAATAGATATTTTAAGAAGGTAATATTGGTTAAGAAGAATAGGATCAACAAGAAATACAGAATATTTGGTGAGCTGGGGTTAGTCATACCAGCAGGTGGGAAATATGCTTAGTTTACGCAGCCCCTGCGTGACAGACTTTTAAAAGTGTGTACCCTGTTATCCTAGCTATTCACTCATCCTCTGGACTCCAGGCGCAATTCTGTGAAAGTGTAATATTTTGTGTAATTAATTCATCTCAGAACCAATCATTACCACATAAGTGCTTTCATTATAATATAGTCCTTTCAATAATAGAGATTTTAAAAGGATTTAAATCTTTTACTTTTGAAAATATTCAAGATTAATCAGGTAGTACGAGCCTCGCTGATGATATTTTTTTGACTATTATTGAAATGATACATAAACTCCAGAACGGGAGTATTATTAAAGAAATTTTAAATAAACAATAAATTACTTCTTTATTATATTATTATTGAGGTTTCTGGATTACAACAATGAAAGTAAAGTTAATGATATTTTTTGTTTCTTATCAAAAGTTTGTGAAAGTTAACAATATAAAAGAAAGAATTTTATTATTTTTATGGGGGGTGCTTATTCAATAATAATCGGCACATTATTTATTATATGCAGTTATACTTATTATTAGAAGAGTTATACTTATCTTAGAGAATAGTTATGTTAATCTGATATGTTAGAAAACTGATCTTTATTTAGACATTAAAAAAGAATGAACTAATCTACATTTACATTAAATTATAACCTATTGAATTCAGTATTATAATTATTAAGATTAATATTAATATTGTATTACGTGCCAATGTATATGGTGTTCAGTTGTAATTCTAGGAATTATTACTATTTTATGTACACATACTTTAAGAAGTTATAATATATTAATAACCATACTAACACTAATTGGCCAGACTGTTGGCAACATGTTGTAAACATAAGCCAATAAAATATCTATCTATCTATCTTATTGAGGTATCAAAAAAGTGCTTTAGCCAAGAAATGGCGGAATTTGAATAGTATCGTAAGTTTTAGTAACCACTAATCCTTTAGGTAGATATGAACGATTCGAGATCTTTGAGAGTTACCTGGACTAACTCGTCTATATATATATATATATATATATATATATATACACACACACACATATATATATATATATATATATATATATATATACAGGAATTGAACACATTTAATTAAAAGGAACTTAAGATACCATTAGGTGAAGTAAGGTATAATGAATGAGTGTATTAGTGGCTAAGAAAACTGAGAGTACTTACGGAATTTAGGGGGTGGTCAGTCCAGGTAACCACTAACCCTCAACGCACTCCTTGCATCTTAATAGGGTACACAATAGCTACAAGAAGCCCATCACGCAGGGAATGCGTAAACTAAGCAGATTTCCCTCTAGAAGATTAATAATAGATAAACCTACATACTGCTAACATAACAACACCGTGAATATTAAGTGAATAAATACAAATAGTAATAAGAAATCTTTCCCCTCTCAGCGGGAAACGTCTCAAATGTAAACAAACAGGTCTGCCAACGGCTCACGGAAAGAAAAACAATAACTGAAACATATCGGAATATAACATATTAATATTATTGAACACTATGTACTGTATCTAGTAAAGTAGTAATTTATAATGAATCAGAATAATTTTTATCTCAATCAATCAAATTTTAGTAGTCCAAGTACATATGGTCACTACACCATGTATGCACATATTGTACAGCATATGGTCACGATAACATATGCATTTGTCTCGTATAATAAAGGTCTCTTGAAAAAAATGTATGGTATTTAAGCCTCCAATAATGTGGTTTATTACATAACAGAGTATTGTTTATGTAACATGAGTAGAAGTGGGGGCTTGCTGATGTCTGAAAAATGAAAAATTCAAATATCTTGGTTAATATTCAAGATAGAGAATAAATGTATACAACAATATTTATAGTACATTAAATTTGCAATAACATTGGTTCTATACATATTTTTTATCTATATGGTTCTATCTATATTTTTTGATCCGACGTATAGTAACGGAGATATTTCGAATTTCCAAAAATCCCCCATCTAACCCCCCCCCCCCAACTGGTCCGATTTCAGCCATTAACGAACTTGATCTGTCTTATACATAAAACGATTAAATATCTAGTTTGGTAACGATCAGACAGAAACTGCGATCGCTAGAGCATTAACTGACAAATATATATATGTCTATATATATATATATATATATATATATATATACACATATACATATATAATTTTGAACGGACCTCAATTTCGGCATCTCCTGGGTAGGATCGATGGACATTTGAACAAATTTTTTGAAAATCATGTCATGAGAACGACCTCAAGAGCTGATTTCCCTTAAGGGAAATCTGTTAATAGCCCTTCTCGCAGGCGCTATTAAGCTAAGCAGATTTCTTACGTGCTAAAATATGACACGCTGATGACCTCATATCACCAACTATTCTCTATTTCTCCCATAGTAAGTATCCTATTTCAATAGGAATTAAAAAAAAAAAAAAAATGTTAGCTGGACATGAGCTGTGTAGTGGGTTGAGGTAATTAATTTGAAAATCTGGGAGATGTGATGGTTTTCCAATGAATGAAACCTAAAAAATAATACTCCATTAATATTCGAGTCACAGAGGACATGGATAAAGTAATAGTTGAAAGACTCTTATAAAGATTGTTGTAAGAGTTGAAAGGTCTAGAGATAATCGGAATTGAGTTTAAGAGATGAGGGCTAGTGTACGAGGTGAAGCTGGTGCTGCTACCTGTTGCCTCGAGGTGGAGGCTATTCCAGACTTTTCCTCCTCACTAACTTTCCAAGTTCCCACCCTTATTCAAAAGTCCTTCACACAGGGCCACCGAAAACTAAGTAGATTATCCAAGTGCAGGAAAAATACATGGTGATGTCACTGTGTCTCATACCAATCAGAGATGTTATTTGTAATCATAAAAAGTCCGTCACGCAGGGCCTGCGTAAACTAAGCAGATTTCCCTCGTGAAGTTTTACAATAGAGAAATCTGCCTAATAACAACTGTAGTAGTAAAGCCTCTAAACCTAAAACATTATTTAGAACCCAGTAGTTTCTAGCCCCAAAAAAAAGATAACCTAACCTCTAAACCTATTCACGAGGGATGAATAGTTATGGAAACGGCCGCCAGAGCTCTCGGCGGAAAGTCTGAACATAGCCTACTGGTGACCACACGCAGAATACAAATGCAAATATCTCGGTTAGTATTCAAGATACAGAATAAATTTATAGAACAATATTTATAGTAAATTTAATTAATTTGCAATAAGGTTTATTCTATACAATTTTTCGATCCAACGCATACTAAAGGAAATATTTTGAATTTTCAAAAATCCCCCCTCAAAACCCCCCTCCTACTGGTCCTATTTCAGCCATTAACGAACTTGATCTTCCTTTTTACATAAAACGATTAAATTCCGAGTTAGGTAACGATCAAACAAAAATTGCGACCGCTAGAGCGTTAACAGACAAATATATATATATAATTTTGAACGGACCTCATTTTCGTCATCTCCTGGGTAGGATCGATGGACATTTGAAGAAATTTTTCGAAACTCGCATCATGAGTACGACCTCAATAGCTGATTTGCCTTAAGGGAAATCTGCTAAAATGATTACATATTACTTCATAAATAGCCTAAATCCAGAGATCTAATTAGAGTGATTAACAATTCCAGTAAAATATTACTAATGAAACAAACGTCCTCTTCCAATAAAAAGCCCGTCACGCAGGCGCTGCGTAAAATAAGCAGATTTTCTGCGTGGAGTTTAACAATAGATAAATGCACATACCGGTAAGACAATAGCATCGTCAACAGCAAGTGAATAAATACAAACTATAATAAGAAACCTCTTGACAGAAAGCTTCTGAAATGTAAACAAACAGGTCTGACATCGGCTCAGGAGAAATAAAAACAATATACATACAGGTAACACTACCGTGAACGCTCAGTACAAGTTAATAATCTCTACAACGGAAAGCGGCTGAATTGTAAACAAACAGGCCAGTCAACCTCGTAGCGCTGCATTGATAGACCGGAAAGACAAACAATTAATGAAATATATCTGAATATAACATATTAATTTTATTGGAAACTATTTACTAAAGCTACTGCTGTAATTTGTAATGAATCAGAATCAGTTTTATCTCAATCACTCAAATTTTAGTAATCCCAAAACAAAAGAAGGGGGGGGGGGAGGTCAACAGAACGTATTTGCATATATCTCACAAAGTAAATTTTCAATGAAAACAATATTTAGTATTTAGGCTTCAATTAATATGTTTTAGTATATAAAAGAGCATTGTTTATGTAACACAAGTAGAAATGGGGGTTTACTGAAGGCTGAAAACTGAAAGATTCAAATATATCGGTTAATATTCAAGATAGAGAATAAAATGCATATAACAACATTTATAGTACATTTAATTTGCAATGAGATTGATTCTATACACTTTGTCGATCCGACTTATAGTAACGGAGATATTTTGAATTTTCAAAATTCTCCCCCTCTAACCCCCCCCATTCCCCAGGTCCAATTACAGCCTTTAACGAACTTGATCTTTCTTTTTACAAAAAAAAATACTAAATATAGAGTTTGGTAACGATCAAATAAAAATTGCGACCGCTAGAGCGGTAACAGACAAATATATATATATATATATATATATATATATATATATATATATATATATATATATATACATGCAGTATGTAAATATACATACAGTTTTGAACGGACATCATTTTCGTCATCTACTAGGTAGGATGGATGGAAATTTGAAGAACAATTTTGAAAATTCCGTCCTGAGTACGACATCAATATCTGATTTCCCTTAAGGGTAATCTGCTAAAATGTGGCTAACAAAACAGACTGATCAATCTAACTAAAGTCCACCACGCAGTGGCTGCGTTAACTCGAATCTGTTTCAAGTTAGTTCAAATTTTTAATTATCCCCCATCTCCAACCACCCCTCCAAGAGATTTTTCGCTCATTTTCAAATATAGCATTTAGTTTTCCACGAAAATAATCCAGGGTGGATTTCTATGTAGATCAAATAAAAATAGTGTAGTATATATAGTAAAATCATAAATGATGACGTCCACCGCAAGAAATTGCATATATCTGGACACAGAAAACCGTATATGAAATTTAAACTTCGAATAAAGTGGTTCATGATTAAACAGCTTATTGCTAACATGAAATGAGTGAGGATTTACTGAAGGTTATAACCTTAAAAATACAAAAATCTCGGTTAATAACAGCCAAGTATATACATACATACACACATACACACACACACACACACACACACACACATATATATACAGGATGTCCACCCCCCCCCCCTTACAATCTGCAATTGTTTTAATGCAAGGCTTAGGCTTGGTGCGCCATAATTGTGCCCCCTGTAAAATCTTTTTCAAATTCCATATGCTACCTCATAACCATATCCAGTACTTCTCCAACGACCATAACTTTGGAATTTCCAATGGAATGACACACTTTTTATGACGGGTTTTTGAAGAAAATGAAATTCTTAAACTAGTATATAACGGTAAATGTTTAGATTTGACCATCCTTTAGTCTTAAAATGCCAAATTCACGCATCATTATTTATTTCAGAAACGGTAGAATTTATTTGAAACATGATGGTGCAAAATTATCTATGAAATAAGACTGCAGGAAAAGGAAGGGATTTTATTCTGATGTAAAATAAAGAAAACGCATTTAAATCAGATTAACGTAAAAGTATTAAATGACTCCAAGAAATGTATACTTAAAAAAACATCAATATAACAAAAAAACGTTTATAGAATTATTTCATTTTAAACCATTAACGTAGTAATTATTTGTAAAAGGAATACATTTTTCCACCTACATAGTTGCATGTAAAAAACAAAACAAACAGAAACAAGTATTTTTCTTTGAACTACAATACATACAGCTAGTATTTAAAAATGTTCAAAAATGTGACCTTTCTCAATTATGCACCAAGCTACTGAATTTGGATTTATTGTCAATCTGATTTTATTTTTCACGTCTTCATTATTCAGCGACCTATTCTGGCACGCAATGTCTAGGATCCTTCCCCATAGAAAATAATCCATTGCTGTCAGATCAGGTGATCTGGGTAGCCTCTCAATGTGCCAAAAAGCTTCGACCTATACTGCGTTGGGGAAACATTTCGCTTATTGTTGACCTAACAGTGATTGAGAAATGGGAAGGACATCCATCAAGTTGAAGCCATATTTCATTTTTTTGCATCAGGGTTATGTACTCTATTCAATTTAGAAATTTTTTATTTGCCAAGCGGTTTAAGACTGTATCATTTAATGTTTCATCAAAAAAATATGGGGCCATGATTCTTCCCTGCACGACAAAGCATTAACTTTAAAGCTCCCCAGCTGGTCAACATAAGGGACCCAATGACGATTTCATTCAGACCAATAACGTAATTTATGACGATTCACTTCCCCGGTACTACAAAAGGTACTTTCGTCCGTCCACAAGACTGCGGAAGAACGAGGTTCACAGTGTTCTTTAGGACCTGTCGCAGAAACTTAATCTCTTATCAAAATCAGTAGGCTCAACTGAGGTACAGTTATACAGCTAAAGTGTTGATAAGCAAATCCTAAGTTTGAATAAGGGGGATTAAAGTACCTAAAATCTTTAATACCTTTTCCCTTCATGTCTATAGTTCTTATTTGGTACTAAACCATCCTTATTACAATCCTTAATTGCTCTCTTGACTTAAGTATTTCGATTTAAATACTTTTTTTTCTTTTTTTTAATTTCTGAATCTAAAACTACGGAAAAGTAATGGATTCTTTTCTGTAGTTTTCTTTCAAAGATAATTTTGTTGGCTAAAACTTTTTATTTTGCAGCATTGTCCAATAAAATGTACCGCTCCTGATATAAAATTTTGAAAAACGTGTTTTTGGTATTTTACGTCTATAAGAATCGTAAATCGAAACATTCCCCGATACAAACTCGTTTTAGAATTTGATTTTCTACAAGAATCCATCATAAGAAATATGGAGTTCCTTTGAAAATTTCAAAGTTTCAAAATTTCAAGCTGGAGAATGTAAATATATTGAATATGGACTGAAAAGATTTTTCAGGGGGCGCAATTATGGCTCACCGAGTCTTAGCCTTGCATTAAAACGATTTCAGATTTTAGGGGGAGTGGCACAAGAACTTCAGATACACACACACACACACACACACACACACACACACACACACACACACATATATATATATATATATATATATATATATATATATATATATATACTGACAAATATGTAGATAGTTGCTTCTACAATTAAAATGTTTCGGAAATCATTAGTACAAGCTCAAAATCTGATAAGGGAAATCTGCTAAACAAAATAACGGAATAATGCTAGGTAATTTGGGTATAGACGAATTAATTAAGTGTATTTCATCCGCCCAGAGACAACAACAATTTTTTTATCCTGATTTGTTTTTGATGTTTCATTTTGACGTTGGTCAATGACAATAAACCTATCTCGAAAAAGTGTTCTCCTGGTCACCAAATAACACACACACAAAAAAAAAATTAAATAAAGAAATAAAAATGATTAAATTCTTTTTATTTAGATGATTTTAAAAAGTAAAATTGTTTTTAAATCATCAATTCAAAAGTGATAACTCGTGATTGACACATTTGTTGCTGAATGTGAGACCAATATATACCAATCAGTAACTAATTATTCACTTTCAGTAAGGGCCTTTAGGCACTGATGATGATGCACTGCATCGAAAGCGCTCTATCGTTTTAATATTATTTTACAATGGAAGCGTAACCATTCTTTCATCTACCTAGAAGTCACTTCCATCTGCCAGAATACCAACTCAGAATATTAATACACATTGTAATTTGTATATTCCCTTTCTGAGAGTTCATTTTTAACTGGACATGAAAGTTGGATCAGGTCATGAGAAGTTTGGTGTTACAGTAGCTTGAAGTAAAAATAGACTGATCAAGTACGAGAAGAAAGTTTAGGGATGTCACGCAAGGGCTGCGCAAACTCAACCTACTTCCCTTTTGCTGGTATGACACACTAGTTATCTCATATCACCATTTATGTCCTACTTCGGCCTATAATAAGCCTCTGCAAACAGAATTTGAAATGTACTCTGTTATTTATAGTAACAATCAGGCGATTATAAGTTGGGGTCTCTAGAGGCTGAAAACATGAATATATATACATATAACTCACTAAATATTTGAGGTAAGAAAAAAATGTATTTAACAACGATGGAGAAAAATTAAAATTCCAAAAATCTTCGTTAATAAAACTTATTCGATCCAACTAATGGTAACCGAGATATTTCGAATTTTCAATTATTTTCCATTCTTCCCCGCTCCTCCACCAACCAAATATAATCTTTGGTAATGGCTGATCTGTGGGTTGTTGATCAAATAATAATCGTGTACTTTAGAACATAAAATCGTAAATGGTGATGTCACACAGAAAATATCAATACATGTTCGATGAAAACAATATTTAAGCTTCGAACATATTAACAGAATATTGTTAATATAACATGAGTACATGTGGAGGTTTACTAAAGTCTGAAATTTTAAAATGCAAATATTTCGATAAATATTCGAGTATTATATTTACAAATATATATATATATATATATATATATATATATATATATATATATATGGTAGGAACTATGGAAATTTTCTGAAAATCACTCCATGAGTATAACCTCAATTTCACTTAGGGGAAATCTGCTAAAAGAGTTTCCTAACTGAAACCAATGAAAGTATTTATGGAAATAAAAAAAATCTTCAGGTTCCATCAAACCCTGTACTATTTTACAGCAAACGCTTCGCTCTCCTAGGCATTTACCATACTGAAAATACAGGGTAATTTCAATCAGTAATTATTGTCCCTTATATTTAAGGCGTTTATAAATTCCCTAGAAACTAAGATTACAAACCTTAGTTTAAAATTATTAATTCGTAAATCAATATAAAACTAAAAACACAGCAGAGGAATAAATACGTTTGAACATCAGCCTTAGACAATGTGGTAATTGGTCAAAAATAGCCAATCTAAAAACAGGTAGGTCCTATAACACTAATTAGAACTGAGCTAATTAGACTGTACTAAATTTCCCAAATTCGTATTGAGTCTGGCAAGAAAAACTTCCTCCTGTCTAGTATTTCTGTGGCTCAATGGCCACTCTTTAATTGTACTTTTGATACTTCGGTGGTGCTTATTTACATTCGACCATTCTGATTGCCATTTGTCTTCGATTGGGTGTCGTATATGCCTCACTATGTCTTCGTATAGTAAGTTTGTATGAATTGAGTTTGTTGAGTAATTAGTTTAGCCAGGTGCCGTACTAAGTCCAAGGCCCTGGTAGCTAGTATAGGGTTATTTTAAAATACGTGAAACCAAATATTTTGATTATTTTAATTAATGGAGTACAAGGAATCCCACATCATTTTTTTTTCATCTCCAAAACAGGATCGCTAGTCATTTGAAATTTGTATTGACTGTGAGATATGTGATGATAGATATAAGGTGCAATTTTTGTGTCATACTATGGACGAAATTTCATTTCGACTTAGACTCAGCCTATGTAAATGCACGAAGATGTTGGTTGTAGAGTCACACCTTTGATATCTACTCAGTTGAAACAGCTCCTGGCGTAGTTTACCTAAGAATTTTGATATGATAGCCACCCAAGATTATTCTGTGTGTATATATATATATATATATATATATATATATATATATATCACTACGTGGTAAAGGGTAAAATTAATAAAAAGACTCTATACTTTCACTTATCTTAATTAAGAACTCGTTCTACTTGTTCCACGTTTTCTATAACGCCTCTTCAGGGACACAGGCTAAAATAAGGTCAACCTATGTCCGAGGGAAACATCCTTCCTCTAGATCGGCTTCGTCGAAAATGATATGAAGGCACAGGCTGGTATTTCATGGTACTCAGAATAAGCTATTCCAATCAATAGTTACTTACTTAATTTTGTAGTCGATTATAGTGTATTTTATACATTTTTCGATGAAGAGTGGAAGGACGTCTCCCGTGACCATGCGCTGACCTCTTTTTTAGTATATGTGTTCCAAAAGAGGCGTTAAAGAAAACGCGAAACATGTAGAACGAATTCCTAATAATGTGAAGTGAAAGTATAAAATGTTTTTAATAATTTGACCTTTGCCTGGTAGTGATACTAAGAATTTTGACTCCCCGATTCGTCTGGCCGACCCCATTAGGACGTTTTTGCTCCATTAGGAGTTGAGAAACACCGAAAGTAGAGCTTGAATCGAGAGTATAATAAATGTGTGAAGTTTGTTGGCCGAGAATGAGATGTAGGGTTGAATAGGGAAGTGACGGAGGGGGGGGGGGTTTGGGTGAGGGGGTAGTTGTGTGATAGGCCCATACCTGGGAATGGGGCCACTTAGAGGCTAATGCCCAGCCTTCCAACTGAGGGAAGGGCTAAGGTTAAACGGCCAATTGAAACTGATTTAGAACTTGAGGAAGGGAGAACAAAACCCACTAATAAACTGAGGATAGAGCTAAGCCAAGGGAGACTCCGATGGCAATTAGCCAAACTATACTATTCGGGAAAAGCTTCCCTCCCCCATTACCCCTTAAAAAACTTATTCAATTAGCCATCTATTTAAGGAAAAGTTTGCATTTGTCGTATTAATCTTGTCCTGGGGGAAGCTCTTTTGTAATTTGAATGAACACATCCAGTTCTTGCACTAAAGCTCACCAAAATTCTGTTTTCCAATATGAACCAATTAAACTGGTAATCATTCTTCTCGAAATATGGATTATTTATTCTATATTTAATATAGAACATCTACGATAATTAAATAAATAATTGGAATATCTCTATCACGTATAGTTTTTATTCTATATCATTTTTAATTATTTAGAGTATTATTTTCTTAGTTTTTCGACATTTACATATTGCAGATATGACGATATTTTAGATATTGGAATGAAAGAAACTAGTCAGTTGTAACCATAGCTAGTTTTGTACTTCAACAATGAAGGATCAGTTCTTGTTATATAGATTTTTAAGAGTTTCTTGTACCTAATACACGGTGGTCCACGGGAAACGGACGGTTTTGAATCGCGCAGATCTTGGCGGCTGGTGGAGGGGGAAACGCACCGTCAAGGTCACTCGACTCCCCACCGCCTGCCATTCAGTCGCCATTATGCCGCTGTGGACGAAAGATCATAGCTTGTTTGCATACGACACATTTACAAAAAGTGGTGAATCAGTAGTTGAAACTCAACGATGTTTCAGGCGTTATTTTCATATCGGACGCCATGGTGAAATACCGAGTAGGAAGGCTGAAAGCTAAAAAGTGCAAATATCTTGCATGCAAATGTTGAAGATTTAAAATTTACCGATCCGATTTACAATGAAAGTATTTTGAAATTTCGATTTTGCGCCCTTCTAACCCCCCCCCCCTCCTTCCACCGTGGCCGATTTTCAGCCATTTACGAATTCGATCTTAATTTTACATTATTATTAAATATCGACTTTGGTAATGATTAAACCAGAATATTGCAACAACTAGAGTGGTAAGGACAAGTGTGTATATATGAAAATATATACAGTATATATATATATATATATATATATATATATATATATATATATATGAAAATGGAAATATAACAATAAAATACAAAAAAAAAAAATTTAGTAGAATTAAAGATAAAGTAACTGAATCAAAGTCTAAATGTAATATACATGAAATTAACTGTAACACCTGCAATGGAACTTCCACGCAGCTGCTGAATAAATAGGCTAAAGTAACACATAAAAAGTATAGACAATAATAAAAATAAAACTACTTTGACGGATCATTCTATCTCCAGGAAACACACCTTCAATTTTGAAAAAGTTCAAATAATTGGTAAAGAAAGAAATAATACTAAACGGAAAATAAAAGATAACATTCACATAATAAAAAATAGAAAAAGGGCAGTAAACAAAGAAGCAGAAATCAAATACATCAATCATATATTCTATAACATTTTATCTTAAATTAATTGATTTTAATGGAGTTCAAGATTGACTTGTAAATAATCGGTATTAGTCAGCTGACTTAACATACCTCGGGAACCTCTCAGTATCATCTACCTCCTCTGCGAGGACAGTCGCAACGTAATGAAAAAGGTAAACAAGCACTTCAGTAATGTACATAGCAATTTATAATTGGATTTTATAAATATATCATAGATGTAGGCACATACTAATACAATATATAGCAAAAGAATTATTATGGGATGTGTTAAATTAAAGTAATAATTTTTTATATTTTTTTAAAAAGGGATAGCCCCTGAAGAGGTGGCAAATAAGCCAGGAAACAGACCCTTGTCATAAAATTTGAAGAATATATAAATAATAATGGGTCGTGGGGGTATATATATATATATATATATATATACACATATATGTATATTTATATATAATATTGAACGAATCTTACTTTCGTCATCTGCTGGGTAGGATTGATGTTGACATTTGAACGATTTTTTTTTAAATCGCGTCATAATTACATGCTGAGGTTTCCTTAAGAGAAATCTGCCAAAAAAAGTTGCATGATTGCAACCTAGTGCCTCCATCTTTGACTCTCATATTCGCTGTTCCCTCCTCCTCTCACAACAATGTAATAGTATGTGTCATTTCAGTCCTGTGAAACATACTCATTCCATCACATATTAAAAACTTTCTATCCCATGTGGTGTTATTTTTGAAGATCTCTCTACCCCATTCCTCTTATAAAAATTGACGTCATTTAAGACAACAATTATTATGCTTTGAATTATGGATTTTGAAGAAAGGATTTTTACACAGTCACGCGTGGCTGACATTTTTTAAATTTTCTTCTTCTATTGAACTTTATATGTTACATACTATTATGGAATTTATAATAACTGGATGTTAGTTGCATTGAAATATAATCAATGAAGAAAATATAGTTACATATATAGCAACAGGAATCGAGATCTATGATTATTTATTTCTCCTTCCTTTAGTACAATCTTCTTAGGCAATAGTAATGTATCTAAGAAGGTTCTAGTCTGCCTTTAATGACATTTTATGATTATTGAGAATTAAATTTGAAACGTTTCCTTGCAGAATGGAGCTCACAATAAACTATTTGAATTAATTTTTCTGCAGTTTAGGGGTTAAAATTCCATAATTATCCATTGTAATTTCCATAGTTGAAATCAATTCACCATTAAAAAAGAAAAAAAATGGAAGGTTTAAAAGTGCTGATAATGCTTTAGATCTCAGCTAAAACAAGTTGAATTTTGTGAAAAATCTACACTTTGATGTGAACTAAACGATTCTTTCCCTCCTTCTTTTTTTTCAATTAATGTATAAAAAAGTTCTTTTATTCATTAGACAAAATCCTGGCATGGATCAAAGGTAATTAACTGCCTTTTCGTTGACTGCCCTCCAACCCTCTCCGCTCTTTCAACTTTAGCTGAATATAATTTTGAGCAAGGTTGGTTAAATGGAGTTCTTATCAAGAAGGGCAAGCGGTTATCTGTTTGTAGAAAGTCCTTAATCCTCCTGCCAAATGATACATTATCCTTTTTACTCTCTTTCCTGCTTTAACCTTTAAGTTAACTAGACGTTTGAGTAACTTTGATGGGTAAATAATTCTTTATCTTTGCAAAAAAAGGTAATAATTTTAAAGTTTGAAATATGCCAACCTAAACTTTAGTGAAAAAATAATTGCAAATACGCAACTATGTTTTGTGTTTATAATTTTCGCCTCTTACATCAACTATAATTTTTTTAAAACAATTAATTTCATTATTAATGTACACTATAATATAATTTCTCAATTAATATGTGTAATCAAGGATAAATACATTAATCCTCGAAATGAAGATTTGAACATTTTTGAGTCGAATTTACTTTTTTTTCTTTCTTAAATTTCATTTCATACTGAACATAAAAATAAAATTAATCCTTAGAAACTATAAACCATGGTTGAAATTAGAGAAACCTTCTGATTGGAGTGAAAGGTCCTGGTAACTGAAAGATTAACATGGATTCATTTACTTTTTAATTTGACAATTTCCAGGGCTTAAATGAGAGGCCTTTTCAAGAAACAGTTTAAGTTAGACTGAACTTAAATAGGTAGCCTAAACCTCAATTAAGACTCCAAATTGATTATCAGAAACTTTCCAGACAGGATTAGGTTTGCTCAGAATGCAAACAGTCTGTAGACACTGTCCTACAATGTTATTCGGTTAACGAGAAATACTTAACAAGCAACAGTACTTACTTCAAGGAAGTTTATTTAGAATATTTAATATTTTGTTGAAAATGTATATATTTTCTCTTAGAGAACAATTTCACAAGCTAGAAAATTACATGAAACCATATAAACCAAATTGATGAACTCTTAAAACCTTCTAGAACCTCTTGACTTTGGCAGATACTTACAGATACTTCTGCCACTTTTATCACATATACGAAGGAATTCACAGGTTGGAAATTCGACGATATTTAGCAGTAGTTCTAAAGATAACTGCTACTTAATGTATGTGTGAGAAAACCTTAGCCTGTTCAATACGATTCTAGAATATCATCAAATCTATTTTAACGGTAAGATAAACTAATACAAGGCCTTATAAATACGCAAATGTATACCTTATTAAAGCATAACATGTCATTTTTTAAAATGGAGGAAATAATATAAGACAAAATGTATACAAAATAAAATATTTGCCCTATTATAGCGATTGGCCACGATTGCCATTATTCATTGTAGAGGGAAAACAAATGGATATAATTTATGGAAACCATAGTTCATTGATCTTACCAGTTGAGATTGCTTAAGAATTACCATTTTCTATGCACCATTCATACCTGCAAAAAAAAAATGAACTGCTTTAACAAACTTCAAAAGATATAAATGAAAGAACTTCAAATAAATAGAAGCAATTTTGTGAATAGACGTTGGGGCACACACACACACACACACACATATTTTTTTTCTGTTACCACACTAGCGGTCGCAATTTGTATTTGATCGTTATTCGCGATTTAACCGTTTCATGTAAAACTAAAAATGCTAGATGATGATGCTAGAAACTGAAATTTGCTAATGGCTGAAATGTGGCTAGGGAGAAGGGAGAAATATGAAATTCGAAATAACCCCCCCCCTATTAATAGTCTAATCCAAAAATTGTATAGAACCAAATTTAATGTTTTATAAATGTTGTTTTGTAGATTTTTTTATTATATCTTTTTGGAAGTTTTTAGCCTTGCGTGAACCCCCACTCCTACTCATGCAATATTAATAATGCTATATTCTTCCTATTGAACTTTTATTATGCGGTATATATGCAGTTCTTCTTAGCAGAGAAATAGAAAATCAATGTTGACATGATAATACCTGCTAACCATTCCAGAACTTGAGAAATTTGCTTAGTTTACGCTGTGCTTGCGTAACGTACCCTATTGTATGGCAGTGGTATTAATTATTAATTTGAGAACAATTGCTTGTTAAACAAAAATGTAAATGGAATAATAAATCCGGGCTTATTTGTGTTTAATTGATTTTATTAATAATCACAAATAACCATGCAGATGTTTAAAATGTTTAAAACAAGAACTGCAGAAAATAAGGCGATAAACAAAATTGGTAGTATAACAATTTTCCATTCTATCCATCACGCAGCGGATGATTTCCCACGTGGTGGATGATACTCTAGTGATATCTTCTCACATTATATTCTCTATATCTAAAATTTATGATTAGTATAGCGGTTTATTGGTTAATTCTGATGAGAAAGGGGGGTTTAATGGAGGTTGAAAGCAAGAAAGCACGAATCACTCGCTTAATTTGAGTTGCAAGAAAATATATAGAGAATTTATAGAAAATCAATAGTTTAAAAAGATTGATTCTCGAGGCTGTAGATCTAATAAACATTTTCGAGTCCTGAACTTGAAATCTTAATTGATGAAACCGTAACACAACGTATGTACCTGTATCTCACATAATACGTTATAAACAATTTCTGGTATTTAAGCTTTAAGAAGACGTTTCATGATATATTGGTTTGCAATTAACGTGCGATGACTCAGAGGGGGGGGGGGTTACTGACAGCTGATAGCTAAAAAATTTAAATATCTCTGTTAATATTTTAGATAGAGAATTAGCCTACGGAACGACATTTATACCAAATAAGATTTACCATGTTAGTTATATACAATTTTTCAATCCAACTATTAATAAGTGAAATATATTGAATTTTCGATTCCTTACTCTAAACCTTCCCTCCCTCTGGTCCTATTTCAGCCATTAACGAGCATGATTTTTAGTTTTGCATGAAATGCTAATATATCGAGTTTGGAAACGATCAAACAACAACAACAAATATTACGACCTCTAGAGCGGTAAAAGAAAAGTATATATATATATATATATATATATATATATATATATATATATATATATATACACTCAACCGCAAAAAAAACCGGACACCTCATATTTGTCGTATTAAAAGCTAATTTTCAGCAATGTGTTTCTTTATGAGGGTATTCTAGTTGTTACAGAGAATGTAGAGTCTAAGTCCATTGAACTAATCCCTTCAGGATTAGTAAACAATTATATAAAACTCAGATTAGATTTATTTGTCGTGAAGTTGATCTATTCTAAACTGTAAGTAGTTTTTCGCACATTTAAACATCTTTAATTATTAACCAAGCATTTTCTTTAATTAATGTTTTATTTTTATTTCGGTCCAGAATAATGGGTGTTTCAAACTTAGATGGAAGGCCGGAGCTTACGTTGCATTGCCGAAACGCTTGGGGTGGCGAAGTCTACCATTCACTGTAATAAAAATGAAGAATATTTTTTTTTTTAAATGTGTTAATTTATCTTTTTTTTTTTATTTTGTATTTTTTTTTGTAAATAATCAATAAAAATTATTCACTTTTGGCAGATTTTGTTTAAATAGCCTATAGATTAACCAATTATTATAATTAAAAAGATTAATATACATATATATTAAGTGTTTAACAAAATTATAAGACTAAATCTAAGTGTCTGGTTTTTTTTGCGGTTGAGTTTATATATATATATATATATATATATATATATATATATATATATATATATAGTTTTGAACAGACTTTTCGTCAACTCTTAATTGGGATCGTTGGACATTTTGAGGAAATTTTTCGAGAACCTCGTCATGAGCACAACCTCAATAGCCGATTTCTCTTAAGGATAATCTGCTAACAAGCAATAGATACGTAGCTGTTACATTTGAAAAGAGTATCAGTTCTCGGAATGGAGCCTACTAGACTGAAGGGCAGCTAAAACTATTCCAGCCATCATTCGAGAGCGAAGGCAAGTTGCCTCTGTTTATTTATGCCCTTGTGTTTATGTTTATTGACCCACCTCGGGTTCACACCGACACAGCGTTCCTCTATACCATTTCCCTTCTCTTCCTCTATTATAGTGACCGCTAAACGCTTTCTACTGGGAATGTAGTACACAGTTGCCCTGCATTGTGTCGATGGACAAAGGAATTTAGCTTAAAAAAAAATCTGATATGGGCACATCATGACTTTCTTGAACTCTTATTAAATTAAACAAACAAAATATTTTGAAGCACTTAATTAGAAATGATTTCGTTGGAAAGTGGTGTACGATATCTACGTTATATTAGATAGGATCAAAAAATGTCACAAAACATAATTTATAGTCTTTTTCATGATAAACAAAAATGGTTCTATACCAATGTTTTGTATCTCTAATAGGTAAGAAGAATTAAATAGATATAAGTAATGTGGAATATTTAAAAAAGCCAATAAGCTTGAAAAATTGTATTTACTTCTATTTTAAATTATTATTTGTTAATAAAATTCTTTTAACTCTTTTAGGTAAGAAGAAATTTTAAATTTTGTATTTTTACCACCTCTAAACCCCTCTCTCCGTCTCCCTTAGTCGATTTTGATTAAAAGAGGAGGGGGGGTGAATAAATAACTATATTGTTCAACAGCCGTACAAATCAAAATTCAACATTCTATAGTGAGATACATAGGTACTTAAAGACGTCTCCCCGATACTAGTGAAAATATATTCACGGAAGATCAAACCAAATAATTCAGTTGAAATCTAAAAGTAAAAAATTTTCGATTCGAATAAATTTGTTTCTTCGTTCAAGGGAGTAAAAATTTCGTGCTGGGAACAGTAAGCATATTTCCCACGTATTGCCTAAGCTAATACCTGTCGTCATATTCTCCATTTTTCCAGTAATAAGAAGCCTAACAGATCTCAAAATTTAGCTGGATATGAAATGTTTAAAGGCTCAGGTGCTTGAATTAATCGCATGTGTTGATGTGGGGCGTAACTGACGGATGAAAACTAAAAACAATCTAGAAGACTACATACAAAAAGACCTACCTAAAAATACCTTGAGCTGGAGAAAAATTCTCAATTATTGCAATTGTAAAATATTATATGTTCAACAAGAATTGTATATAATCAACTTGTTGCATATTTAATTTCCTATATATGTTGTTATATCTCTCTATCTTCAATATTAGATATTTGCATGTTCTAGTTTTCAACCTTCAGCAAGCCCCTACTCCTACTAATGTCGTATTAAGAATAAGCTGTTATATCATTGACCACTTTATTCGAAATACTAAGAACCTGCGCGGGAGAGGATGAAATTTATATATATATATATATATATAAAATTGTAACCTCTGTCTGTACATTGATTTTTTTCTCAAAATTTCACGATAACTTTTCGTTTCACATGTCATAGACACCATAACTGCATTTTGTTTCTTTCTTGTATGTTGGTTTGTTTGTTATCTTTTCACGCAGAAACGGCTGGACCGAATTTTATGAAACTTGCTATGTATATTACTACTAACCCAACTTAGACTTTAGGCTATATTCAAATTCTCTGAGACGAACAGGAGTGGGGGTTATAAGGGAGGCCTGAAATTAAAAATAGCGATATTTCGTTTCCTATTGGTTTTTTGGCAAGTATGAACATAACAAAAATACTGTTAAGGTCTTCGGGTATTGACCGTGTCTGCATTTTGGTTGCCAACGTTTCGCTAGACATACTTCTGAGTCTCAGAGATAGCCCTGAGGAAGCTAGAAGCATGCCTAGCGAAACGTTGGCAACCAAAAGCAGACACGGTCAATACCCGAAGACCTTAACAGTATTAATGACCAGGACCGTGGAAGTCTACGAGTTTATTTAACATAACAAAAGTTTTTTATTTTGTTATTTAGAGTAACTTTTGTTTTATACACTTTTTTCGGGAACAATGTATGAATCAAGTAATTCGCGTAGAAGTATTGATATGTTCAACAATTCTTTACAATATCAACTACCAGGTACCTCACCTAGAATAATAAATTCAAATCTATGTTAATATTTTGTCCTTAAAAATTCAAATCTATGCACAATGCACAGGAGACGGGAAATATGATAATATGGACGACAGTAAAGTCTTACATAAATAATGAATTTTATTATTAACTAATCCACGGCAACGACGGGAATAGACCCTAAACAGTGGACAGGTAAATGCCAAAATATTGTGCAAAGTAAAGCCTTGCCAAAAAAATACCATTACCATTCAGCTCCAGATGAATTCCCGGGAGAAGCCGGGTATCTGAGCTAGTTATCTATGAACTATGTTGTATGCCATTTTTTGATCCGGTGTATTGGAACGAAGATATCGTATATAGCTTTCAAATGAAATCCTTTTTAATCAAGTGCTTCAAAATATTTTGTTGTTTCTTATGATTATTTTATATTTTTTTTTTGCCATACATTGCATTCTCAGAGTTCCTCCATATTTATTCAACTAGTGCTCGTTCCAACACAATACTATGAAGCACCTGTTGCTCCGTTAGTTTTTAATTTTATTAATTTAATTTTTGTCAGGTAATGAAAAGAAAAGTTCAGAAATCATAATTTTGTACTACATATTTCAATAAAAGAAAGTCAAAATTCAAATGCAAATTAAAAAAAAAATAAATATGTTAAAATCCTTTTACTCCTCTCTACATTTTCAGGCTAAACAACTTGATTATTTTGCTCAGGTAAAACCAAAACTTGGAATAAGGGGTGAAACTAGAGTTCGAAATAAAAATTAATCATTTAAAAGAAGATACCAGAATTTATATTTTCAAAATCAATGTTATATAATAATTCTTATAAAAATAATTAATTAACAACAAATTATGGGCTAAATTTTGGTTTTGTTGTAGTGAACTTTTGATGATTCATAATTTGACCTACATATTAGCAGATTTCCCTTCAGGGAAATCAGCTATTGAGGTGGTACTCATGACTCAATTTTTGAAAAATTTCAAAACGAGTTCGTTGAGATGACGAAAATGAGAAATTATCTATCTCTAGTTGTCGCAATTTTTGTTTGATCGTTACCAAACTCGATATTTAATCGTTTTATGCAATAATGCAGATTAGAGGGGGGATTTTGAAAATTCGAAATATCTCCGTTACTATATGTCGGATCGAAACATTGTATATAGCAAATCTTATTGCAAATTAAATGAACAATAAATATTGTTCATATATATTTTCTGTATCATGAATATTATCCAAGATATTTCATTGTATAGTTTTCCTCTCTCAGTAAACCCCCACACCTACTCATGTTATATGAATAATAAGCTGATATATCATGAAACACTTCATTACAAGGTTAAATAAGGAATTTTGTTTTCATTGAACTTTTCCTTTTGAGATATATGCAAATACCTTCTGTTGCTCCCCCCCCCCTCTTTTGTTTTCGGATTGAGATTAAAATTATTCTGATTCATTTCAAATTACAGCATTAGCTATAGTAAATAGTTTTCAATAAAATTAATGTGTTATATTCAGATATATTTCATTAATGGTTTTTCTTTCCGGTCTAGAATTCAGGTTGGCTGGCCTGTTTGTTTACAATTTAGACGCTTTCCGCTGTAGAGTTATTAACTTGTAACTGAAAGATTTCTTATTACCATTTGTATTTATTCACTTAATATTTGTGGTGGTATTACCAGTATGTATATTCATCTATTGTAAACATTCGCGTGGGAAATCTGCTTAGTTTATGCAGCCCCTGCGTGACGGACTTCTTTTACTTCCTTGTACGAAGTAGTATCGTAACCTTTCCACGGAATTATACGTTTTGACCTTCCCTGGGCCCATTTTGACTAGTTTCGGGGTGACGACTGTACCTTGCATATACTCAAAAACGACTTGCCTTGGAATATTGAAATTTTATATTTAGGACTGTTGCACCGTATACTTGTGTACCTACCGTTTTGATTGAAATCGACTAAGGGGGACGATACTTTCTTAAATATGACAGAAATTCCTTTACGTCGTTCAAGAGGGAGCGGGGTTGTGGGAAAATCCTAAGAGAATCTTGAAATTAAAAAATTGAAAATCTTGGTACTTATTACAGATACAACAAAATTGTATAAGACCTTTTTAATTTAACATAAGATAAGTTCTATGACATTTTTCACTTCACTGTACTGGGACGGAGATATCATGTCACTTTCAAATGAAATAATTTTAAAATAAAGTGCAACCAATCATTTTACTTATTCAATTCAATAGGAGTACAAAAAATTCATGTGATGTTGACAACAGATTTTTTTTATCATATTACTAACAAGTACGCACTTTATACCAGTTGATATAGACAAGAATAAAACAAAGTGAAATTTTAGAACATATTGATGACAATCTTTTTTTTAACAGTCAGATACAATTATTATAAAATTGTTATTTTTCCATTGAAAAATAAAATTTGAACGTTGATATTCTGGCTGCTGGAAGTGAATTATAATTAATGTAGAAGAAAAATTGAAGTTTCATTGAAAAATAAGAATTGAAATTTCATTGAAACAGTGTTAAAATAAAATGTATAGTTATTTTCGGTTCCTGCGTAAATCTCTTTATTAGAGAGATATGGAAACATGAAACTGAAATTTAATTTTTAAGGTTGGATTCTATGAAGATTCATTGGAATTTCTTCTTCCTTGGTAAGGCTATTGTTGTGCTGTTATGTGTTTTCGTTTCTTTACGCGTCTACTGTTGGAGGGCTATTATACACGTTGTGCTATGATATTCAATAAATTTAGACATTGTAGATTGACCTATGTACTGATGAGGAAACGCCTTTTATTAGTGGGTGAATGAAAAGGACAAACTGACACCACTTCACCTTCATACTATGCGCGAGGGTGGGGGGAGGGGAAATCATCATTTCTGACAATGAAATCAATAGGTTTTGCCTGAAGGATCCTTGAGGTTTTGCAAGACCGAAAAACAAAAAAACAAAAAAAAAATACTTGGAAAGACGAAGGAGTATTGATCGAGCCTGTAGTCAGTATCCTGAAGAGGCGAACCAAAAGTAATGAAATATATTCTAATCAGGGCTTTCCTCTCTGCTAAGCAAAGCCCTCCAACCTTTATTTCTTCCCTTAAGCTGTGTCTCTCCCTTTGTTTGCCTTCCCCCTGCTACCTGATCCAACTTCTAACTTCCTTTACTTTGTTTCTTTTCAAAAGAAATTCTAATTCTAGCGTGGGTGGTATCCAATATGGAATAATGATCTTCATTAAAATAATTATTTCTGAGAATGGACGTACAGATGTTTTAAAATTAGGTAGGATTTGAAAGGAGTATTTCTGTTTGAAGAAAACTTTAACTAAATGTAAAACCCATTATATGATTGAGATTGTTAATTAAAAATCCTAAGAGTGCCCAACTGCAGAGAGTGAACGGAATTAGAAAAGGTGGGTTTTTTATTTTCTTTCAAGTTTTGGAAAACAAATCTACCTTCTTCAACCCCACGGCGAGGTTCAGTGAGAATTAAAAAAGTCCGTCACGCAGGGGCTTCGTAACCTAAGCAGATTTCCCTCCTGGAGCTTAACAATAGATAAATCAACATACACGTAGCACAAATACACCATGAATATTAAGTGAATAAATACAAACGGCATTGAAGGATCTTCCAGTCATTTTTAATAACCCTCCGACGGAAAGTGTCTGAATTGTAAACAAACAGGTCTGCCAACCTCTTAAACCTAACCAGATAGATTGAAATATTCTTCACCGGAAAGAAAAACAATTACTGAAATATATCTGAAAATAACATATAAATTTTAATGAAAACTATTTACCTCATTCACTCAAATTTTAGTAATCCAATAACTTAACACGGGAGGGGGGGGGTGGATTAACAGAACATATTTGCATGTATCTCGTGTAATAAAGGTCTCTTAAAAACAATACTTGTTATTTATGATTCAAATAAAGTGTTTTTTTATATAAACGAGTACTGTTTATGTTACATGAGTGAGGGGGGGGGGGAGGTTTGCTGAAGACTGAAAACTGAAAAATGCAAATATCTCGGTTAATATTTAAGATAGAGAATAAATGTATACACATATTTATTGTAAATTTAATTTTCAATAAGATTAATTCTATACCATGTTTTGATCCGACGAATATATTCCTCGATCCGCCTGTCTCCAACTCTTACTTGGGCCCTGTTTCAGAGAAAATTGGGTCAAAGTTGAGACAATCGCCTACAGGAGCAAACGGTCTTAGGGTCTTTGTTTGTCAGGAGGCACTGAGGCTGGAGCCCTGACTCTGAAAGTGCACTTTGCATGAATTAAAAAGTCCGTCGTGCAGGGGCTGCCTAAACTAAGCAGATTTCCCACGTGAAGTTTTACAATAGAGAATTCTCCATACGAGAGCCAAACAGAAACGGCAAATGGCCGAACTAGCTTTTGGCAGGAAATTCAGACATCAATTAACAAAAATGAAGATATCTCGGTTAGTATTTAAAGTAGAGAATAAATGTATAGAACAATATTTATAGTACATTTAATTTACAATACGAGTGGTTCTATACAATATTTTGATCCGACGTATGGTAACGTAGATATTTCAAACTTTCCAAAATCCCCCCTCCCACTGGTCCGATTTCAGCCATTAACGAACTTGATCTGTCTTTTTGCATAAAACGTTTAAATATCGAGTTTGGTAACGATCAAACAAAAATTGCGACCGCTAGAGCGTTAACAGACAAATATATATATATATATATATATATATATATATATATATATATATATATACCTCATTTTCGTCATCTCTTGGGTAGGATCGATGGACATTTGAAGACATTTTTCGAAAATCGCGTCATGAGTACGACCTCAATAGCTGATTTCCCTTAAGGGAAATCTGCTAAAACACTAGTAGAGGACAAGGCCTTTTATTGACCTGCATGACGGACGTTTTTAGTAATGTCTGCGGGAAAGAAAAGAGTTTTTGTTGATTGTCTTTGCCATTAAAGTATGATGAATTTATATATTGCAACTAGTGAACTTCGTACGTTCATTTAGGCCAGCCTTAGGAACACTTGAGATTGCAAATAACAGTTAATTGATTTGAAATTCTCTTTCCAGCCTATTGAGTTATAAAACTGTAACCAATAGAAATAATTCGAGATTCTGGAGGGATAGCTAATGGGGCTTTGACAAATATTTGTTATTCATTAAAAAGCCTTTAAAGGAAAAATTGAACCACCATAAAATGCAACCAAAGCAATTAGCTTATAAAGTCAATGTACGAAATTTCTGGAGAGAACGAAGAAAAGAAAATCAATCTGCTGAGAAGACCTTTTCAAGCATCAGCTTTTCCAAGGGCCATTTAATGTATACTTCATTTAAAAACTTAATTACTTTTAAAGTAAGGGATAAATTTGTATATGATTAGCTACAAAATAATGATTTCTATAGATGTAGGTATTTTAAACGACTACGTGATTATTTTTAACAGTATACTTTCAATTCGCTTTAATATTCCCTTCTATGGTAATATTTATGAAAGCTGTTCCTTTTGAAGGCCAAGCTTGGAGAATGTATCCAGAAGGTAGGTTATTATAGTCCCACGTGCGCCAAAGAGGAGTCCTCCCATTTATCGATTCAGGACTGCTTGACACGTCTGCATGAATAAAAATGAAGTTCTTCTGCATTCACTCTCGGGTAACACGTCGGCTCAAAACTAGAAACACACTGGTTCTCCAGCGGATTTCTCTAGACAACAAGGATACAAATTAAGTTTTCTCATAAGGACTAAATAATTCAGTAGGGTGAATGAAGGGAAAATAAATTAAAGATATGCAACAGCCGTGTAGGAAAAGATCTCCTAAGCACCGTACTGACACGTCATCATATTCTTTAATCTATTTCTCAATTAGTAACATTTGAAATTTAAAGTAAACATCATATGAGGAAGGAGAACATTAAAGCTGAAAACACAAATAACTCCGTTGATATTTAGGTTAAAGTAATATGAATAAAAGATAATTATAGGGATTGATTTTATAATAATTTTCCACTCGATTAATAAAAGCGACGATAATAATAATATCTGGAATTGTTCGTTTTACCACTTCTTTAACCCTCTACTTCTCCCGGTCTCGTTCAACTTTCAGATGAAATAATTTTAAATGACATGCAACCAAAAATTATATTTATTTAATTAACAATAAAATAAAGCCATATGGTGCCCAGATTATAGCAGATTTCCCTTGAGGGAAATCAGCTATTGAGGTCGTACGCGATTTTCGAAAATTTTCTTCAAACGGCCATCGATCCTACCTAGGAGATGACGAAAATGAGTTCCGTTCAATATATATATTCGTATGTTAACGCTCTAGCGGTCGGAATTTTTGTTTGATCGTTACCAAACAGGATATTTAATCGTTTTATGTGAAAAGAAAAATGAAGTTCGTTAATGGCTGAAATCGAACCATTGGGAGAGGGGGGGGGTTAAGAGGGGGGATTTTCGAAATATCTCCGTTACTATACGTCGTATCGAAAACATGTATAGAACCAATCTTATTGAAAATTAAAGTTTCAATAAATATTGTCATATGGATTCATTCTCTCTCTTGAATATTAACCGAGCTATTTGCATTTTTATTAAGTGTGAGCGGATAACGGACGAGATGAGATCGGCTGATTTTGGCTCTAGTCGTGAGCTTCCGCCGTAAGCTAGTTCGGTCGTTTCCGTATCTGTTCGGCTCTCGTGAAATTGGTTTAGAGACTAGTTACTACTACAGTTACTAGTATCCAGGTTTCTCTCGTATAACTTCACGTGGGAAATCTGCTTAGTTTACGCAGGCCCCGGCGTGATGGACTTTTTTATATTACTTTGGATCTCTAAAGTCAGTTATTTGATACTTACACTATTTTTATTTATACACCTCGTGTGGCCCCCATAAATGTCATACCCCTATAATTCTTATGGATTAATAAAATGATGGCGGGAAGAGGGTCAAAGTGATCCTTTCCTAGTCCAGCCCATCTCACCAAAGGCTGGTGTAAAGAAAAATTAGAAAAAGAAAAAAAAAGTGTCACGCAGGGGCTGCGTAAACTATGCAGATTTTCCACGTGAAGTTTAGAATAGAGATATTTCACGAGAGCCGAACAGTTACTGAAACGGCCGAACTAGCTTTTGCCGAATACTCACGACTACAACCGAAGTTGGACGAACTCATCGTTACGTTTAATAAAAATGCAAATATTTCGGTTAATATTCAAGATAGAGAATAGATGTATAGAGCAATATTTATAGTAAATTTAATATGAAATAAGGTTGGTTCTGTACAACTTTTTATCTCTCTCTCTCTCTCTCTCTCTCTCTATATATATATATATATATATATATATATATATATATAAATATATATATATATATATATATAAAATTTTTGAACGGACCTCATTTTCGTCATCTCCTGGGTAGGATCGATGGACATTTGAAGAAATATTTCGAAAATCGCGACATGAGTACAACCTCAATAGCTGATTTTCCTTAAGGGAAATCTGCTAAAAACCCAGAAAGTTTATGAAAAAAAAAATATATTATACTTGCAAATTATTTAAGATTAATTACTAATTAAAATAAAATTCACAAAAAAAATTGTAAAGAAACGATGAAGGTAAAGAGAAGTGTCTTTCGGCAGCAGAGTCACTCACAATGAGGGCGAGGTAGAGGTGAAAGAGGTACCTGGTGCCAACAATGGATTTCCAGCCTACTATCGGCGCTGCGGCCGTCCTGGAACTCCTGGAATCCAAGAACATGTATCTTCCGGATGGGCAGAAGCCTTGGGCTTGGTAAAGCTCCTGGAACTTGGTTCATGCGCTCAAAAAAAACCTTGAGAGCGCACTTACACATTAACTTGTACATACACCGTCAGTTTCACATTCATATCTAATGAGCAGGGAAGATGAACCTATATGTCGCTACTGCAGTAGAACGCTGACTGTAAAACACATACTAACTGACTGCACACAAGTGAAAACGTAGCCATGGCCAACAAATTTATGCTTACTACTGGCCGACAGCAGCCAAATTATAGATGATGTTTTTAAGTATTTAAGAAATAATGGATTATTTGATTAAATATAAAAGCTATTATTTACCATTATGGAAGTTATATATAGCAAGTATTGCACGTGGAATATAAGTTTTGCCTCCTTCCAGTTTAACTATTTATAGTTTTTCTTTTAGTTTTTTTTGTTTTGTTTTTTCCTTATGTTGTAAATATACTAACAATTTATATTTAGTTTCGTTCATTGTATTTATTTGGAAATTTGTAAAATTTAGCTTTGTAAAAATTTTAATATTTATTTAATTTTGTAAAATTATATTCTAGCATGTTAAAATACGAATCGCCATTGTAGCGACAGGATTCTATTTAATTTGTACATTTGCAACATTTAGCTTTGTAAAAATTTTAATATTTATTTAATTTTGTAAAATTATATTCTAGCATGTTAAAATACGAATCGCCATTGTAGCGGCATCTCAAATAAATAATAATAATACCGTCAGCGGGGTGCCGAAAATGGCCGAGCAGTTGCAACTTATTGAGGTCCTTTATTTTTCTCTATAAGTTTTTAATAAGTTAATAAAATGTATTGAATTAAGTATAGTATTTGCCAACTAATAAATACATATTTAATTAAGTTGTTGTAATTCTTTAAACATTTTAGTGAATGTATTCTTCCTGCCATATTATTCGAATTGGTTAGTCTTCTTAATACACAATTAGTCCCTGTCAAAATGTATGCTCATGCCCACATTAATGATATATGAGGAGCCGAAAATATTATCATAATTAATTGAAGAGTGGTTGGAATTTAATGATTTCTTGGAAGTGAAGTATTTATACAATGGAGGAGTTCATTATACCGCTCTTGAAGAAATTCAAATGAGGCTGAGGGAAAGCGGAAAAGGGGCCCCATTATTTTCCCTGGATGGTATATTCTTCCTTGGAGAAGAAAATGAAGCGTTTCTTGTAATTTAGAATATATTAATCTTAACACAGGAATTCACTTTCAAGTACAGACATAAATAATTTCCGAATTGAAAATAGTAATAGAAGAAAATATGTGGGAGAAGGGGGGATTTTATTTATTTTTTTGGGGACGAAAAACTAAATTTAATTCGTTTCATGCACAAACGGATCCCAGAAGCTTAAATTTATTTATTTATTGGAGCTTCGCAGCTTTGGCGATGTTGCTCTAAACAAGAGCATTTGTAACTTAAAGAACAAAATAATACAAAAAAATTAATAAAATTAAACAAAACAGAAATGGAACACAAAAGGAAAATAAAACAGATAAGGAACACAAAACGCAAAAGGAACACAAACCAGAAAAGGAACACAGAACACACAATGAACAGAAAACATAAAAGGATCACAAAACATAGAAAAACCCGGAAAAACAGAGATGAAATCAAAACAGAAATGGGAAAGAAATAGAAACGCAACTCAAAACAGAACTGAAAAAAAAATATAACACAAAAGGCAAAATTAAACGCTAAAACTGAATGAAACACAAAAACGGATCTGACCTCAAAAAAGGAAATATAACTCAAAAACAAAATGTAACTCAAAAAACAAAAATAAAAATCAAAAAAACAAAAATTGAACGCAAAAAAGAAAAGTAAATAAATGAACAAGAGAACAAATAAAGACAAAATTCAAAGCTAGATACAAAACTCAAAATCGAAACTATTGACATTGGACAATAGGGAAATAATTAATAAAATATTTAAATATTCAATAAATAAATCAATAATTAAAATAAAATTGGTGTATAAAATGAATAAAAGAAATTTAAAATGATTAAGGTTTACATAAAATATAAATTGTTAATTGTGACTATTTACATAAAACTCTGTACCTCCCTAATACACACTCGAGTGAGTGAAAACTCATACACCCCCCCCCCACACACACACACATACACACACACACACACACACACACACGCGCGCACACACAGAAGCTTAAAGATATCCTAAAAAAGAAAAGAAAAGTCAGTTAAAGTTTTCTTTACACCAGAGCCTTTGGTGAGATGGGCTGTACTAGGAAAGCATCACTTTGACCCGCCATCATTTTATTAACCCATAAGAATTATAAGGGTATGACAATTTTGTTCGAGGTGTATAAATAAAAATAGTGTAAGTTTCAAATATCTGATTTTAGAGACCCAAAATAAAATAAAAAAATCTGGGCACCATATATATATATATATATATATATATATATATATATATATATATATATATTCTTATTGTTAATTGTTACAATGGCGATTCATCTTTTAACATGTTTGAATATAATTTTACAAAATTAAGTAAATATTAAAATTTTTACAAAGCTAAATGTTGCAAATGTACAAATTAAATAGAACCATGTCGCTACAATGGCGATTCGTATTTTAACATGCTAGAATATAATTTGACAAAATTAAATAAATATTAAAATTTTTACACAACTAAATTTTACAAATTTCCAAATAAATACAATGGACGAAACTAAATATAAATTGTTAGTAGATTTACAACATGAGGAAAAACAAAATAAAAGACAAACAAAAAAAACCTAAAAGAAGAACTATAAATAGTTATACTGGAAGGAGGCAAAACTTATATTCCACGTGCAGTCCTTGCTATATATAACTTTCATAATGGTAAATAATAGCTTTTATATTTCAACAAATAATCCATTATTCCTTAAATAATTAAAAAAAATCATCTATAAATTGGCTGCTGTCGGCCAGTAGTTCGCATACATTTGTGGGTCATGGCTACGATTTTACTTGTGTCCAGTCAGTTAGTATGTTTTACAGTCAGCGTTCTATTGCAGGATGTGAAGCTGACGGTGTATGTACAGGTTAATGTGTGAGTGCGCTCTCAAGGTTTTTTGAGCGTATGAACTTATCTCCCTTAGGGGAAATCTGCTATAATCTGGGCACCCTTGTACTCTTATTGTTAACTAAATATATATATAAATTATGGTTGCATGTCATTTAAAATTATTTCATCGGAAAGTCGAATGAGACCGGGAGAAGTAGAGGGTTAGAGAAGTGGTAAAACGAACAAGTCCAGATATTATTATTATTGTCGCTTTTATTAGTCGAGTGGAAAATTATTATAAAATCAATCCCTACAATTATCTTTTATTCGTCTTTCTCTAAACTAAATACCAACGGAGATATTTGTGCTTTAGTGTTTTCAGCTTTATATATACTCCTTCCTCATAAGATGTTTACTTTAAATTTAAAATATTACTAAGTGGGAAATAGATTAAAGAATATGTTGACCTGTCAGTACACCGCTTGGGAGATCTTTTTCTACACGGCTGTTGCTTATCTGTAATGTATTATCCCTTCATTCACCCTACTGAATTATTTAATCCTTCTGAGGAAACTTAATTTTCAACCTTGTTGCCTACAGAAACTTGCGGGAGAACCAGTGAGTTTCTAGTTTTGACTCGACGTGTTACCCGGGAGCTGCGTAAATTAATCAGAAATCTCAGCTGCTGGATTTACACTCGGATGATATCGTCTTATTATCTATTCACCTTTAGTAAGTAAGAAACCTATATAAACAGTAATTGAAACATAAACTGGTCATGAGGTGTTAAGTGACTCATTTACGCAATGTAATATATTGAATAGTACGCTGATGTTGTCTTTTCAAATTTGATTTTCTATTTATCCTCGTATAAGAAGCATATGTAACCTCAACTTAAAATTCAAGTTTACCAAGGAGAGGATTAGTGATGCAATCGCTGAAAAGTGGAAATCTTATGAATGGGAGAGAGGGTTAACTCACGGATATAAAAAAATAAATATTCAAATTATAGAAAGGTCTGTCACGCAGGGGCTGCGTAAACTAAGCAGATTTCCCACGTTCCAAGTTTTAAAAAAGGGAAATTTCACGAGAACCGAATAATTACGGAAACGGCCGAACTAGCTTTTGGCGGATACTCACGACTAGGACCGAAGTTAGCCGATCTCATCTCGCCCGTTATCCTCACACACTTAATAAAAATGCAAATATCTCGGTTAATATTCAAGATAGAGAACAAATGTATATAACAATACTTACAGTACATAAAAGATATTTCGAATTTTCTAAAATGCTCTTCCCTAAACCCCCTCTCCCACTTGTCCGATTTCACCCATTAACGAACATGATCTTTATTTTTATATAAAACGTTCAAATATCGAGTTTGGTAACGATCAAGCAAACATTGCGACCACTAGAGCGTTAACAGACATCTATCTATCTATGTGTATATATAGGGCTAGCACATAGGCCTGAAAGAATAGTCCGCCCATCTCTATGTGAATGATTAGATTAGTAATAGGGCTCCTTAAGAGAGGGTAGCACCTGTCAAGGGACAGTGGAATTACTTAATGAAGCCATGGATCGAGAGAGTGCTGCCCTGCGAGTCCAAAGTACAATCCAGAGGACAGGAATTAGGGAGTCGGTGCCGAGACACGAAGAAGTGAGTGACCTTTTAAGTATTATTTTCTATATGTGCCAAGTGACTAAGATATAGCAATATATTAGCGGATCTGTGAGTAAACTGAACAATTTAAGTTATATTATAGAGACGGTCGGACACTATGAGTGCTTTCCGTGCATGATGGCCCTGAGAAGTCCATGTGGGCCGCCGGGTAAATTAATTAAAATTTAATAATAATAATTAACTGTAAACGTTACAATATATATATATATATATATATATATATATATATATATATAATTTTGAAGGGACCTCATTTTCGTCATCTCCTGGGTAGGATCGATGGACATTTAAAGAAAATGTTTGAAAATCGCGTCATGAGTGATATTGTTGCTATATAGACGTTTACCGATTCAGAATAAATGAGATATTTCAATTTTTTTCTTTTATCAAACCCCTAATAATCCCGCCCTCTTCGTAGTGGTCAGATTACGGGCACTAATACATGTTGTGTTTAGCGTAATATGAGTCGTTTATATATTGAGTATGGTATCAAGTAATTCTACAGAAAATATAGTTACACGGAACACATTTGCATGTATCTTACATAGTAGACGCTCGGTGAAAAACATATTTTTATAGCTAAGAATAAGATTTTTCATGATGCATCAGTTTATTGTTAATAGGATATAGGAAGGAATGGGAGTTTACTGAATGCTGAAAACTAAAAAATACAAATATTTCAGTTAATATTCAAGTTCCAGGAAACATCGAGAGAATAACATTTGAAGGAAATTAAATTTTCAATCAGGCTGGTTATATTATATGTTTCGAACTGAGAACCGAGTTGAAGCTGTTATGAATAGGTATAGAATGTTTTTTTACCTATTTTAAAAATTAATAAATTAATTTAAAAAATAACGAATTTTATTTTCTTATTCTTTGCAAATTTTCATTTAATGAGTGATAAGCGAATTACTCAATCCTAAACAATTCACGAGTGATGATCTATGAATAATTCACTCCTTATTCATTTATATATTCACGAGCAGTAATGCTCAAGACAGAAGGTAAGCAATTCTTCCTGATTAGGGCATATAGGTTCATTCGTCCAGACGGGCGCCGTTGGTAGAATATTTTTGTGATACTATTGATCCCAGAATAGAACTGGGGCATTGGAGAATCTTTCTGAAGAAGAATATATGGTTCCCTTGCAAAATCTGACTTGGCATTAGGGATGTGCTGATTGTGGATTGAAGGGTAGCGAGTCGGGGGAGAGAGCGGGGGCGGGTGTGACAGAGCGGAAAAGGCGCCGGTAAACTAGTGTGTGTGTGTGTATGTGTGTGAGAGAGAGAGACAGAGTGGGGATGGGAGAAGGAAGGCGTGATGGGGGCGAAGTGAGGTGTGAAGTGAAGAGAATAAGGTATGGATGGTGGAGGGAAGGCTGTCTCACTCAGCTCGGCACCGATTGAATAAGTAACAACTTGCCCAGATCCACTCATGGTTCGACTTGGCCAGACCGTCCCCTATCTACCTCCCCCACCTATACTCCTGCATACTTCAGCCCTTTCCTTTTATTGCTTATATATAATTTACTTCAAACTCACATGACCTTTTAGTAGAGCTCGGATAGGAGAGGGAAGGAAAAATAAACTATAGATGACCGCCCACTTCGTTGACTGATAGAATTGAGCACACTCCGATCAGTCTATGTTGAATGAGAAATAAAAAGTCCGTCACGCAGGTGCTGCGTAATCTAAGCAGATTTCCCATGTGCAGTTATACAATACAGAAATCTCCATACGAGAGCCGAACTGTTACGGCAAAGGGCCGAACTAGCTTTTGTCGGGAAACTCATTCGTCCGTATCGGCCCACATTTAATAAAAATGCAAATATCTCGGTTAATATTCAAGATAGAGAATAAAAGTATATAAGAATCTTTATAGTAAATTTAATTTACAATAAGATTTGTTGATCCAACGTATGGTAACGGAGATATTTCGAATTTTCAAAAACCCCCCCTCTAAACCCCGCCCCCTCCCACAGGTCCGATTTCAGCCATTAACGAATTTGATCTGTCTTTTTGCATAAAACATTTAAATATCGAGTATGGTAACGATCAAACAAAAATTGCGACTGCTAGAGCGTTAACAGACATATATATATATACATATATATATATATATATATACATATATATATATATATAATTTTGAACGGACCTCATTTTCGTCATCTCCTGGGTAGGATCGATGGACATTTGAAGAAAATTTTCGAAAATCGCGTCATGAGTACGACCTAAATAGCTGATTTCCCTTAAGTGAAATCTGCTAAAAGTAATTGCCTCATTCCAAAACGATATTAATTAAGAAAAGATCATATATCATCATCCCACCAATATATTTTCTATTTCTAAGTCAATATTCGATTAGTAGTATTGGGGGATTACTGGTGAATGAAAACGAGAAAGTACTAATATATATATATATATATATATATATATATATATATATATATATTTATATATTCGAGTTAAGAGAACATATATAGGACAACAATTGCAGAGCATCAATAGTTTAACAAGATTGGTTCTGTAACATCTTACGATCTGACTTCAAATTCCCTTTCTCTAACACCTCGTCCGGTTTAAGCCATTAAATAATATGGCCATAAGGGTTATTAGAACAGGTGGTGAATAGAACAGTTAAATATCCGGTATGGCATAGACCAAATAAGCATTTTCGAGTTAAGAAGGTAAAATCCACCAATCCCACCAATAGATATCTCCACGCCGCTTTACATCACCATTCAGGATTGAAGAATGGGATATTTAGGACACTTCTAACTAGATCAGAAAGGATGTCAGAGACAATGAACCTGCCAAAAGAAACAAAGACACCTGTTGTCGGCTCTAATGAAAAATGGCTTTGAAAAGTATTGAGTAAAAAGGCATTTCATTAAAAAGGAAAAGATCTCAATTGAAAAAGAGGTACAACATGAAAAAAATCGCCTAAATACTTAAGAAACATGGTATAGATACAGCATTTGGCTAGCAGATAGAAAAATTGGACAGATGTTACCGTGTATAAAGGACCAGCTCTATACCAAAGTGCCAGGGGTGTACAGAACACCTCGTTCTTGTGGCTTGGAATACATCGGTCAGTGAGGCAGGTTAATCAACACCCGGGTAGGAGAATATGTCAAAAGTGTGAAATGTTTCGGATTGAAGATTCAGCAATAGCGGAATATTTTTGGCAAACTAACCATCACCAAAGTCGATCGCTACCAAGAAAGTTTTGTACAAGAAACTATCGAGATTGCAAAATGTCCTAGTAAATTAAACAGCATCTAAATCAGTAAAAGGGTTAAAACTAATGCAAGACTCCCTCGGTTAATATTCATGATACAGAAAATTAGAATATAATAATTTTGCTAGGCACTTCAATTTTCAATAAGATTGGTTCTACACAAGTTTTTGATCCGACGTATAATAACAGAGGTATTTCGAATATTAAAAATTTCACCTCTCTAAATACCCCTTCACCCAAGTCCGATCTCCTATCCAATTTCAATTGTTTAAGAACTTGGTCTTTAGTTTTACATTAAACGCTTAAATATTGAGTTTCGTAACGACAAAACAAAAGTTTCAACCACTAGAGCGGTAACAGACATGTATATATATATATATATATATATATATATATATATATATATACTAGCTCAGATACCCGGCTTCGCCCGGGAATTTATTTGAGGCTGAATGGTTATGGTATTTTTTTGGCAAAACTTTACTTTGCACAATATTTTGACATTTACCCGTCCCAGTGTTTAGGGCTAATATCCGTTGTTGGCATTTGTTAATAATAAAATTAATTTTTTATGTAAGTCTTGACTGTCCTCCAAATTGTCATATTTCATATTTTGTTATATTGCCATATTTCCCGTCTCCTATGCATAATGCATAGATTTCAGTTACTCAGGACAAAATATTAACATAGATTTGAATTAATTTTTCCAGGTGAGGTACCTCATAGTTCAAATTAGAATGAATTGTTGAGCATATCAATATTTCTACGCAAATTACTTGCTCCACACATTGTTCCTGGAGAAATGTATAAAACAAAAGTTAATCTAAATAACAAAGTAAACAACTTTTGTTATTTGCTTGTTTGTCAAAAAACAAATAGACAATGAAATATCAATGAAATTTTTATTTCTGGCCTCCCTTACAACCCCCACTCCTGCCCGTCCTTAGAAATGTTGGTATAGCTTGTTATAATGAAAGCGTTAGTACTAATACACATACCGAGTTTTATTTATTTCGGTTGGGTCTTTTGTCCCAAATAAAATTGTTCACTTCCGCTATAGGTTTCAGCGTATATCTCGTTTATAATTCAGTATACGAAAACAGTGTATATTACAAAAGTTACTCTAAATAACAAAATAAACAACTTTTTTTATGTTCATATTTGCCGAAAAACCAATAGGAAACGAAATACGCTAATTTTAATTTCAGGCCCCCCTTATAACCCCCACTCCTGTTCGTCTTAGAGAATGTTAATATAGCCTAAAGTCTAAGTTGGGCTAGTAGTAATATACATACCAAGTTTCATAAAATTCGGTTCAGCCGTTTATGCGTGAAAAGGTAACAAACAAACAAACAGACACCAAAGAAACAAAATGCAGTTATGGTGTCTATGACATGTGAAACGAAAAGTTATCGTGAAATTTCGCGAAAAAAATCAATGTACAGACAGAGGTTACAATTTTATATATATATATATATAAAAATTGCGTTGATGTTTTCGACTAGGTTATATTTATATATGGTGTTGTCATTCTTTTTGGAGTTTTGGTCAATGTTGGTGAAATATCGGCATAAACTAAGATTTTTTCACCAACATTGACCAAAACCCCAAAAAGAATAACAACACCATATATAAATATATATATATATATATATATATATATATATATATAAAATTATCATCTCACCTCATTCTCATCACCTCCTACACAGGCAGCCTCACCCCCTATTCCCGGCAGAGGGTATGTATTAACCATCTTGTTGAAGCTGGTGGGATAGAAAGATCAAATCTCATTGAAGCAAACCAAATGGAATGGTTTAATGTTGTAAAAGACAGCCAGAGTCTAGACGATTTATAACACACTAGCTAAGGTGCCCGGCTTTGCTCGGGAAATCGTTAGAGTCTGAATGATAATCATATATAATATATTTCATATATATATATTTTCCAAGGCTTTATTTTGCATAATGTTTTTACATTTTCTCATTTCAGTGTTTAGGGTTTGTATCTGAATTTCTAGTAACTAAAGGAAACTCATTGAGTCTTTTAGTTTTGAAGAGTAAAAAAAAAAAATGATTTCCTGCTCATTCCGACTCCATTATTCAAAATATCGTGGACAATATTAATCAAAATCAATTGGTGAATGGGGTTCGAAAACTGCGTCATGAGTACAACCTCAATATCTGATTTCTCGTAGGGGCATACGGAAGTCAACTACAGATAAATTTTGTTCAAAGTAACTTATAGTTACGAAGATTAGGAGATATAAATGAATTGTTCTTAACGTCATGTTCTATATGAATGCATAAACTTATATGAAGAATAGTATAAAACATCCTTAATATTAAAATATAGAAAGTGTTTCAGGTTGCCTTAAAACTTAATGTAAAGGCTACTAGTGAGGCTTAGATCTCGCCCCTTTAGATTTGGAGAGACATTTTAGTATCCTTAAGAATGAATATTCGAAATGGTTTCTCATAAAGAATTTCAGGATAATTTAGTAGGAAATTGTTCATAACAGTCATGGAATTATGGGGGATTGTTGTAGAAGTTGATATACAACTTAGTGGGATAAAGTATGTAGCTCAATATTCCTCTAGAGGTACAATTATTAAAGAATGTTTTGAATTAATAATTAAGTTGTACAAAGTTTCTTTACAATAACAAATCTGTTAAATTTGTGCTACAAGTTTGACCTCGAGAGTTGGGAAATAGTTTGGAGAAGTAGCTCTTGTTCAGAATAGCTTCCAGTTCTAACTGTTGCAAGTTCAGGTATAGAATAAAACAAAGATTTAAAATTAATTTATTTAATTTACTTGTTAATATTTTTTTTCTCGTGAGTTATTTATTTGAATACATGTTCCATTGCCACATGGCATATTACATGTATGATTACATAATAATAAAATAATAATAATAAAATGAAATATTAAAATAAGTAAGATAATTACAAATAAAATTAATAAATGAAATGAATAAAAAACAAAACAAATCAGTTAAAGTTAAACTCAACCGATGTTTAATTTGCGAGTCTATGTCAGGTAAATAAATATATTGAATTATAATTCCCATTCCTCACAATCAACTTTACAATCTAATGTATTTTTGCTACATCCATATCTATACTTTTGGAAACTTTTTAAGTTCTTTATTATATTTGTTAAATATAATATGAGGTGGTTCTGGCCTATTACCTCCTTTTAAAAATATGTTCATTATTAAATTTGATGTCTTTGATTAAATGTTGAACAGTCATAGAGTACATGTAAAAACGTTTGTGTTGTCTGTGAGTCGCTATCGCTAGTACATTTGTCATTGTCTTGAACTTTAAATCTTATTAAATATTGTCCTGTCTATCCACGTTCCGTTAGAAATTGTTTGCATTTGTTATGGTGACTCTTAATAGTGTTGTTGTGATTTATATTTGGTATGTATTGATGTAAGCTGTAAGATTTGTTACATGTCCATTCTCTCTTCCACTTATGAATTGTGTCGGTACGTAAGTCTTTTTTAATGATTGAGAGTAGTACGAGAGAGAGTTCTGAAATTATTTTTGTATCTTGAGCTGCTTCCTTTGCTATCGTGTCAGCTTGTTCGTTTCCAATATTTCCTGAATGGGCTTTTATCTAGTCTATGTGTATGAAAAGATTTGTTAATATTATATAAAATTAACTTATATTAAATAAATAAAAAAATCTTTGTTATTTCTTTTTTCTTGAATGTATTTTAATCTAACTTATTGTCCTTTATTATTTATTGTTTTTAACAATTTTAATATTACTATCAGGATGATAGCAACTTATATGAGTTTGTATATAAAGGACATTTAATTTTTAACAGATTTTCCTTAGATAATTTTTTTTGTAGGTGAAATCTGTTCTTGAGGTTATACTAATGATCCGATTTTCGAAACATTTTCTGAAATGTCCATCGAACCTATCTAGGAGATGGTGAAAAAGAGGTCCGGTCCAAATGCTACACACACATATACTTGGTTTTTGTAGATATTTTTTTGAATCCCCTGCGTGATCGACATTTTTTCTGATATAACAACTAAAGGATTGTTTTTAATACGCACATTTCTTCAATACCTTAGTAGTCTTTATTTATTATTAAAACAGATTAAAGGAATGTTTGGTATTACTACAAATTTTACAATTATCATATTTTACTTCAAGTACAATTAAATGCGAGTAACAAAAGTACGATTTGTGAATTTTATATTATGCAGATGCCACCAGTTCCATTTAAAATTATTATATTCTATTTTATATAATATAGATATAATAATTTATTTATTTCAAATATTCATTATACACTTGTGGCTCCATTCGTTTTTGGCCATATAAGGATTTGTAATGTTCTACCCATTTATCCACTGCTAAATCATTGCATTGCTTATTTACGGGCTTCATTGAGTTTATTAATTTATAAAATTCACATCTGTTTTTTACATTTCGAAATTAATTCGTGATCAGAATTCTTACTTTAATTAACTCTTTATAGTTAGTTATATTTTGAAGTGAGGTAGTCTTCTAGTGAATTTTGTGAGTAACTCTTTCTAAGTATATTTCTGTAGTTTTGCCTTAAAGCACTTCTTAGTTCCCGACGCTCATAATCATAATACTTATTTTTAAAACCAGGATCTAGTGAGTAAGATAGGTGTTTACGGACCGAGAAGACACAAGGCACTAAACATTCATACATAGATGCAACAAAATTCTTATACAAGTCATCGTTATTTTGGGAATAGAAATATAACCCACTTGTAATGACAAGGCGAGCGCGCACACATGTTTGCATGTGTTGTAATGTATTAAATATACTTTTATTATTATTAAGTAATAATAATTAGTCAGATTGTATACATTCGGAGAAATTTAATTTTGTATTTTACTTGTTTGGTCTTTTGAATGAGGGAAGTTTAGTGCATCATTATGTTATCATTCTGATGAGTAGTATTTAACAGTTTAAAACTATGTGTATGTGTACCTTCAGTATTTTCACTAAAGAATATTTTTTTAATATTTAATTATTATACATAAAAGTGGACTTTAATAAATAATAATAATTTTAATAAAGTAGCGATTCTGTTTCTTTATTTCGGTAATTTAATAATCGGAGAATACTTGCGATATAGTTTCGGTTTTTTTATTAGTAACTTTAAGGATACTATTATATTCAATACTTCAGGATCAAAAGGAAAAGTGAACTCTGGATTCTATTATTGTCCATTTGAAAGAGGCTTTCTTCGTATACCTGAAGGATGAGCTTTTTATTCCTTTTCAAGGCTCCCTGTTGACCTTTTCAAGTAGAAGGCTTTTTATCCGACTTGGCTTTCTGTATGGTATTTGAAGTTAGGTGTTCAGATCTAAAGCAAATTGCCTTAACAAAAAAAATCTTATTAATTTAGACATGTATAGGTCCAAATATTGAACAGGATATGTGTTTATAATTATTCTTAACAATTATCATCCTTCCTACATATATACACACACACACCCACGCATATATATATATATATATATATATATATATATATATATATATATATTGTTATGGAGAGATTATTGTAATGAATGATTGTTTATCTCTTTGTAATTGTAAGATGAAGGTTAGGTGTAAAACATGTTTTGTACATTCATAAGAAAGGCTTTTGTTTTGGCAGTCATGAGTTGAAGAATAAACAGACACATTCTGATGAAACATTCTCAACCTTTTTTGTGCTTAAGAATATATATATATATATATATATATATATATATATATATATATATATATATATATATATATATATATATATACACAAATATATTTTCAACTTACATATTTTTATTTTTCAATATAGTCCCCCTCAACAGCAACGCACTTATTCCACCGCTTTTCCAACATCTGTAACTCGGTCAAAAAAAAAATTGTTGTCAAAACCTTCCAAAACAACCTTGACAGCTGAGATCACCTGTGATAAGTGCGTTGCTGTTGAGGGGGACTATATTGAAAAATAAAAATATGTAAGTTGAAAATATATTTGTATATATACACGTATATCAGGCTTAGAACTTTCTGTACACCCCTCGTATATACTCATGTGTGTGTTTTTGTCATCTGGGAGAGGATAATGGAAACCAGGGCAGTAATATCTTGAAATGAGACACCGAATATTTACTATATTGTCGCATATGGCTCACTCAAACACTACGGGCACTCTGCATAAGTTGAAAATATTAATTTAACTACAATTCCTAGTCTTTATCTATGTTTTTTATTTGAGTAATTTCTGTACCACATATTACTACATTTTAAACTGAAAAGCCTTTTAGCAGATTTCCCATAAGGGAAATCAGCTATTGAGGTCGTAATCATGACGCGATTTTCGAAACATTTATTCAAATAACCATCGATCCTACCCAGGAGATGACGAAAATGAGGTCCGTTCAAAATTATATATATATATATATATATATATATATATATATATGCCTGTTAACGCTGTAGAAGTAGCAATGTTTGTTTGACCGTCACCAACCTAGATTTAATCGAATCTATGTAAAACGAAAGATCAAGCTCGTTAATGGTTAAAATCGGACTAGTGGGGAGGGGGATTTTCAAAAATTCGTCCCATCCCCGTTACTATACGTCGGATCAAAACATTATATATAACCAATCTTATTGCAAATTAAATTTGCTATACTAATTGTTACATACATTTTTTCTCTGTCTTGAATATTAACCGAGATATTTGATTTCTTTTTAAGCGTATGTGGATAACGGGTGAGATGAGATCGGCTATAGTCGGTTCTCGTTGTAAGATTCCGGATTAGCTCGGCCATTTCCGTAACTGCTTGGCTCTCGTGAAATTGGTTTAGACTCGAGTAACCTTTTACTTTGTGAAATATATGCAAATAAGTTCTGTTCATCCCCTCCCCCCAATTCATTAGTTCTTGGACTACTAAAAGTTGTTATTAAAATATAAATTTCTGATTCATAATAAATTACAGTACTAGATATAGTAAATAGTTTGCAATAAAGTTAATGTGTTATATTCAGATATATATCAGTAATTGTTTTTCTTTCCGGTGAAGAATATGTCCATCTATCTGTTCAGCTCTGAGTGGTTGGCAGACCTATTTGTTTACAATTCAGAAGCCGTTTCCGTTGGGAGCTTATTAAAATTAAATGAAAGATTTTTCATTACCGTTTGTATTTACTCACGATAGTGTTAAGTGTCAGCAGTATACAGATTTCTCTATTGTAAAACTTCACGTGGGAAATCTGCTTAGTTTACGCAGCCCCTGTGAGAGGACTTTTTGAACTGTAGTAATCTTATTTCGTCAGAAAATTACATAGTTATATGACAGTGGCAATATTAATATTTCCATAGTCAGTTAGTTTAAAGAGCTATTCATTGGGGGAACTCAAAAATTCAGAGTTATTTAATTCAATTGCAAAACCGAGTAATTATAATAAATTATCACGGAACTGTGTATAACGGGACCCCAGAGAACAATCAAGAGAAAAATATATTACTTAGAATAGCATAAAGCCCTCAATTAATCAAGCCAAATATTGCATAATTCCTTACTCAAATTAAAATAATTTATTTTGATCCCCCGCCCCCGCAAAAAAAAAAAAAACGCTGAACCATAAAGTTCCTTTGGGACAAAATAGGTGTGTCTTATTACATGGATTAAATTCCGTTCCGTAGCTGAGCAACGAGGTACATTCCGTGCTCAGGCTAGCGGCAAATTAACTCTGCCGCCTATCAAACACGATGAAGTAATTAAAGGGTATTCGATACTCCCTTATGTTGGTATTATAGTTGAGCTGCATAGACCCTATTCTCAAGTACACAAATCTCTATATTTTTGTCCAGACACCAATTACCGAAACCTTTTCAACTTAATGAAACTTGTTAAGAATGATATAATAAAACATTTTTTCTTATTATTATTATAAAGATACCTGTGCAATGAATGTGTCAAAATACTATCACTAAGTGGCCTGTTTATAATATTCACCATAGTGCGAAAGCGATGTGTTTATTAATTTCTTTTTACTCTTTTCTATTCTTGTGTAATAAATTATGGGCTGAGGTTAGCCATGTGAGTTAAAGCGTTGACCTTTATCTCACATGGTAAACCTAGAGTGGCGAGTTCGATTCTCGCCTGGGCAAAGGAAATTATTTAGTGACAAAATCCCCCCCCCCCTATTAGCCCAATTAGCCTAAGTTGCAAAAAGTGGTCGTTAATAAATAATAATAATAAATTTAAAAACAATTTTATTCGCCCGAAAAACCTCTGGGTGACAACTGCCTCTGGGAAGCATCACATGTGAGAAGCAATGTTACGACTCACCAGTTAAAGTGTATAGTTCAATTATTTTACTAGCAGATTTCCTACAAGGGAAATCAGCTATTGATGCCGTACTCATGACGCGATTTTCGAAATTTTTCTTCTATTGTCCATCGATCCTACCTAGGAGATGACCAAAATGAGGTCCATTCAAAACTGTATATATATATATATATATATACATATACATACATATACCGTTTGTTACCGCTCTAGCGGTCGCAATTATTGTTTAATCGTTACCAATCTCGATATTTAGTCGTTTATATAAAAATAAAGATCAAGTTCGTTATCGGCTGAAATTGGACCAGGGGGAAGGAGAGAGGGTTTAAGGGGGAGTAATTTCGAAATATCTCTGTTACTATACGTCGGAACGAAAATTTGTATAGAATCTTATTGCACATTAAATTTACTATAAATATGGTTATATACATTTATTCAGTACCCTGAATATTAACCGAGAGATTTGCATTTTTCAGTTTTAAGCCTTCAGGAAACCCCCTCCCCCTCACTCACGTTACATAAACATTACTCTGTTATATAAAAAAAACCACTTCATTTGAAGCATAAATACCAAGTATTGTTTTCAAAAGACCTTATTATACGAGATATATGCCAATATGTTCTGTTGATCCCCTCCCTCCCCTAACGCAAATTTGTTACACTTTTAACTATGTTATTAAATAATATACAAATTTTTACTGTAATGTAGAAAACAGAATAAAATAATCCATAATACTATGAGTTACACGTTTTTATCAAAATATAATTAAATTAAATACTGAAAAACCGTTAAATTTCAAATAAATATTTCAGAATAACAAGAAATAACCGAAATATATGATTTTTTAGTTTATTAAATAAGCTAAGCGTGTCGACGCCGGCACCTGGGAAAATCCCATATGACCGACAACGTGTCGTCATGACTTCCTTTTACACCTATTAAATTATATAAATAACTGTTTTTGATGAACTTCATATAAAATGATTTTATTTCAAACTAGGGAAGGTGTACAAATAGATATTACAACTATAACAAATATTAGCATTCTAAGGCTAGCCGTTTTAGCAGATTTCCCTTAAGAGTTTGGTAACGATTAAACCAAAATTGCGACCGCTAGAGTCTTAACATACACACACACACACACACACATATATATATATATATATATATATATATATATATATATATATATATATATATATATACAGTATTGAACGGACCTCATTTTCGTCATCTACTAGGTTGGATCGATGGACATTTGAAGAAAAAGTTCGAAAATTTCGCTTTCCCTTAAGGAAAATCTGCTAAAAGGAAAAATTGACTACGTAAGTTTTTATAAAGTATCCGTTGTGACTTATAGTGAGTAAACCAGAACTGGAACAACTGTGGGTGGTTTATAATATTAGTTACTTCAAAAACTGGTAAGATAACGTTTTTCTTCGAAATATATATACATAATTATTATAATCAGTTTTACATTTTTATTAAAATTTAGTGAGTTGAATTTTTGTTTTCAAGTTTCAGATCACGTATTACTATTTGCATCATAATTTGAGTAATTTTATACCTGCTTTCCTCTTAGCTATTCCATGACTTAAAAAGACTGGATGGACTTATATGAATTTTAGATTGGGGAATATATACTATATGTACATATCAAAACAAATGGAATATTTTAACGTGTATGCATTATATATCGCCTATAAAATTTTTTTCTAACCCAAATCAAGATTTTAATATTTTTATTTCTAATTCATCCACAAATATTAATAAAATAAATACATTCAGTGTCGGACTAACACACGCACTAGCACGCACAGAACCAATTGTGTGACTAGATTTCTAACCTATATTTGATGTTCATAGTACATGATTTATCGTTAATCATTGGTATAAATGATAATTGCCAGAACAGAAATATTTGATTAAGCTACAAGTAGATGTAAAGGAAACTGAGTCGTTAATAATTGAAACGGTTTGCTTTTAACAAGACTCCTGTTGGGGCAAAGCCCTAAGGGCCCTAGCTTAGATATTTTGTCTCAGTTACATCCATTTTAATTAAGAGTAGAGCCTTCCTTATAAATACTTCAGCCTTTAGCTGTTTTCTCTACAAATAAAGGGTTTTCAAATCCAATGCCACTGAGCCGTATCTTATTCAAAAGGTTTCTAGCTCCTAGAAATTTAATTCTGAATTCCAGTTTTTCCAAAACACTCGAAACGTTAGTTCAGTAGAGAACCTTGTTGAAGTACTGTGGAATTTTTGCCAGAATTTCTTAAACTAAATCGAATGTTTAAATTGCATCAACCAAAGTTGAGTACATAAACTGACGTTCAATGTTTCACCAATCAAGTTCTAATCAGCCAACTCTTTGGTCTGATTAAAGTCTTCTCAACACAAAATATCTGTTAATTAAATGATATTATAAAGGCATCATGGTTTAAAAGCTACGCCTTGGGTTCTTTGGAAGCAGCTCTTATCATATTACCATACCCATCGAAATCCATAAGATGCTTGATGTCTTAAAAAAATGATTTTCTAGGCCTCCCTCTTCCTCTATGCCCAATATCTTTACTTACAAATATATTTGTGATGGAAACGCTGTGCCTTGTGATATATCCAAGACATTTTACTGTTCATTTTTCTTGATAAGACTTGAACTTACACTTACAAAATTTAGATCATCCTCGTTGGATTTATTTTAGTCCACCTTCTTCTAGTGATTCCCCGACAAATTCAAATTTTCATTACTACCAATCTATTATATTCCTTTTTGCGAAGAGTCCAACTTTCGCTCCCTTAAAGACGTACTCTCCAAACAAAAAACATAGGAACACATTTTTTGGTATCCATACTTATATGCTGTTAGTAAAATACTCCTTTTGTATTGGACTGCTTGCTTAGCAAGTGCTATATTATTGTCCTTTGGTACTTCCCTGGTGCTAAAAAGGGAAAAATTTCGGACAGTGGTTTCCCATTACCTTCTGTCTTAGCCAGTATTGCAATATTAAGCGGTTGTTCCACAGATACAGCCACTACCCCTGTTACCCCTGGGTTTAAATAATAAAATTTTAAAATCTGCTAAAACAGTAGGGTTTCTTTTTCTATAGCCGATTTTCTGCTAAATAAATATATATTTAAAGCGAAAAATCCAGTAAGAAATATAATCTTTATATAAAAATATATGTAAATATATAATAATTTCTGAGGAGCCAAAAATTTAGCAAATATTTTTCAGGTCCATGACATATTAATGTGCAGGACTAGGTATCATACCGTAATGAAACATGATTTAACATTTAATGTATCAATTTATTAAAACAACAGAGGGCTTTCGATGCAGTGCGTCATCATCAGTGCTCGAATGTCCTGGATGTTGACCTGACGGCTCTTGGAACTAGACTCTAGGTCTAGTTCTAGTTAGACTGAGTCCAGTTCTAAGAGCCGCCAGGTCAACATCCAGGACGTTCAGGCATTTATGATGATGCACTGCATCGAAAGCACTTTGTCGTTTTAATAACTTGTTACAGTGGAAGCGTAGACATTTCTTTCATCTACCTACATTAGAAGTCACTTCCACCTGCCAGAATACCAACTCAGAATATGAAACATGATTGTCTTAAGATTATGATCTCTGTAAAGACAACTAACAGAAAGCTAAATAAAACCAAATTAAGCTGTAATTACATTGATAAGTATATAGCGAAGTAGGTACAATAAATAAATACTAAATAAAATGATTAAAAAGAACTTATGTAGTATTTTTGAAGGAATATTTGGGCAATTTTGATAGGTGAGCGATAAAATCGATAAAATACAAAAGGAATGTACAGAACCAACGTTGTAGTAAATTAAATGTTCAACAACATTTGTTGATCCGACTCATAATAGCGGAAAGGTTTTGATTTTGGGCTTTAACCCTGTACCACCCCCCGGAGTCGCTCTTTCTCTACCGTATAAATGTTCAAATATGAAGTTTGGTTTCAATAACTCGAAATTTGAGGCCGCTAGAGAGCGGCAATTAGTTTATAGATAGAAAGATAGTCAGATATATTGATATGAATTCAAAATTCAAACTGACCTTGCTTTTGCACTCATTCACTAAGATTCGTGGAGGTTTGAAGTAATTTTTGCGTAATTTTGTCACGTGACAAGCTCATTACCTAATTTATCTAAAGGAAACCCAGAAAAAATGCGTATACATAGTTTAGTGCGTTTTAGTGAGAATTGCTCAAGTTGAAACGTTTAGTTAACTGCTTTGTGAGCGTAAGCAAGCTCTGTGTTGGGTCCAAGGTTGTAATCGCATTGGAGCTATCAGTGACAGTCCCATTCAGTACTGGCCTCCAGCCCCAATACCTAGTAATCGCAGACACAACCGCAGATCAAAGCCTTTTATCGCCATTTAATCAATGTATACAATTCGTTGATAAGCCCTAGGATATGGCAGGTGTACTCTCTACGCTCCAAAGCATCCTTTATCCGTTCCCCTTTGATTTTTCATCAAGTTTCTGATACATTTTTTTGAAAAAAAAAATAGGCTATATATTAGACATATAAATACATACATAAATACAGTCACGCAGAGGACGCGTACATCAAGTCTTCCAATATCATCAAATTGAAACTCTATTACTAATACTCTTTCTTATGGCGATAGTTGGTTAATTTATATGGCATTTAAGCATTGGGGCAACTCACAAAAATCATTTTAATATTTAAATTGCAGAAGAGAGCAAGAATGTATATAATCGACATAAACTCCAGATGTAGATAGATGAAAAAATGTCTACGCTTCCACTGTAACAATTTATTAAAACGACAGAGCGCTTTCGATGCAGTGCATCATCATCAGTGCCCTATTGACACACAAAAACAATAATTACTTATCTCTATTAAAATATTTTAGATAAAGGGTAAAATAGATAACAATAAAAACTATCTTTCTTAGAACTAAATAACACATAAAATCTTTCATATATCAACCTGCAATTTCTTTATTAAATTAAGTAAGTACAGGTAGGACATTAAAACTATCTAAAAAACTTAACATCGACTATTTAGAAAAAGAAAGACAACTAGACTGGCTCTCCATCCCAGCTAGCTGAGGTAAGGAGGCTAATTGCCAATACCAATGTGACCAACAAATGTCAACAAGGTACTGATGATGATACACTGTATCGAAAGCGCTCTGTCGTTAAAATAAATTGTTACAGTGGAAGCGTAGCCATTTTTTCATCTACCTACATTAGAAGTCACTCCCACCTGCCAGAACACCAACCCAGAATAAACTCCAGAGACTCCTCTCGACCTCTCTTTAAGGAGTCAAAAATATAATTTTTTTTCCATCAATACATGTGTAAACAATACTGTATGTGAAACAAAAAATGAACTTTTATTTACAAAAATACTAAAACATATAAACATAAAACAAGATTCAAGAGTATGCTTGAAACTTGCAACCACAAACATTAATATTTCGAGAAAAGCAAATCACTTTTCAGAAAAAAACTCATTAATGCACTGCCTGATGTATTAAACCTATGAAAAAAATTACTCTTTGTTTCAAAATAAATTAAAGAACTTCACGTCTGAAGGACCTTTTTTTTAGACAAGATGAACACTATCAACAAATTTCAAATTACTCGTGACTAGAGTTTTAGCAGTAAATATGTATATGTATAAGTCCATTTGAGCTTGTGTGAAATAACAGCGAGTCAGAAAGACTAACTCAATAGCACATTTTCTTCAAGCAAAATGGAATTGAAGTTGGGTCAAGGTGAATTTGGTTTTCCTCCTGCAGTAAACTCTCACTCCTATTTGCGGGATATACTCATTTCGCTGTTAGACCACTAATAACTTTCGCATAGCATCAATTTTATGTTTGTTTGCATTAGTTTTCTAATAAAGAAGAAATAGAAAATGGTATACTGGATGTCGTAACAGTGTGCCAGTTCGTGATGGCTAAATGTGCTAAGTTGACGCAGCCAATGTGAGATGTAAGCTTAGTAAGGACTAGCTGCTGTCCAGTGCTAAAAATAAGTTGGAATTTTGAACGTTGAACGATGTCTACTGGAAATTTCGAAATTGCAAGAGAGAGGTACATAAGATTGATTGTAACGTGGGCGTAATCCACTTTAACTCCATAATATCATTACAGCAAACTTAATCTTCACCAAACTTTTTTATCAGCCCCCCCCTCCACCCCCAGTGAGAAATTGCTTACATAATCGATCTAGCTTACAGGTTTTATAAAATGAATATAATGATAGTTTGAACGTCATGATTGATGTCTGTGAAAAGTTTCATCCGCTTATAGCATGATAGATATTTTAAAAAGGAGATGAATCTCACCTATTCATCAAATGAATTTTGTTCTATAATAATTTTTTAAAAGTATTAATTTTTTGTATTTTGATTCCTTACAATTAGATTTAAAATATTTTTGTCATATAATGTAAGCTACTCTATACTTGCAATATTCACACTCAATGAAAATCAGCTATTGAGGTTGTACTCATGACATTATTTTCGAAAAGTTTCCATAAATGGCTATCGATTATAAAAAAGAAAATGAGGTCCGTGAAAATTTATAGAATAACATGAGAGAGAAGTACATCTGAAATAAGACTGGTTTCCATTTTTAAACGTTTTATGTAAAAATATCGCATTTATATATAAAGTAAAAGTTCAATGAAAACAATATTTGGTATTTAACCTTGTAATGAGGTGGTTCATAATACGACAGCTTATTGTTAATTTGACATGAGTGAGGGTTTGCTGAAGGCTCAAAACTGAAAAATGCAAATATCTCCGTAAATATTCAAGAAAGAGAATAAACGTATATTAAAATATTAATAGTAAATTTGCAATAAGATTGGTTCTATACAATTTTTCGATTCGACGAACAGTAGCGGAGATATTTCGAATTTTCGGAAATCCTCCCCTTCCACTCGTCCGATTTTAGCCATTAATGAACTAGATCTTTCTTTTTACATAAAACGTTTAAATATCGAGTTTGGTAACAATCAAACAAAAATTGTGACCACAAGAGCGTTAACAGACAAATATATATATATATATATATATATAATTTTATACGGACCCCAATTTCGTCATTTCGTGGGTAGGATCGATGGACATTTGAAGAAAATTTTCGAAAATCGCATCATGAATACGACCTCAATAGCTGATTTCCCTTAAAGGAAATCTGCTATAACAACGGTAAGCATAGATAATTTTGAATTCAAATATGGACCTATGTTCGTCGTCCTGGTATTGGTGTGTGTGTCCGTCTATTTGGTTATGTATGTAGCTGAGGTAGAGAGATCCATACGTTGGAGGCGTTGCTATCTGATTGGGAGAGGGTGTAAGTGCTTAGGTATATTCGGGAGGAGGTGTTGGTAGTTTCCCCTCCTGTTTGATAGGCCCCCTGCAATGTTATTACTCGGCAACGGGGAGGGGGGCTGCTTTCCTCCACCTTCCCTTTACAGATAAGGACCCCACATATTCACAGCACGTCCACCTCACTCCTACCCTTCTCTCTCACCTAATTTCTCACTCATATCGTTATAGCCAGTTTCTTTTTACGGGAAAATCAATTTTGAGGTTGTCCTCGTGGTGTGATTTCTCACAAGAGGCTTCAAATGCCTACAGTATCTAGATAGTAGATGGCCTGCTGGACGATAGTGAGCCGCTGGTTTTAAATGATGTAGGGGATAATAGTGATCAAAAATTGGAATGTATTCAAGCAATCTGAAGATTTTTGGTCCAGATAGTTTCGGACATCTTTAGTATTCTCTTCAGAGGATAATTATTACAAACGGAGAGCATAGATATACTATCTCACGGCACGGTGGACACATTTTAAATGAATCTCATTTAAATACACTCATCTTCTGATTGATTAAATACTACTGTAGCCAATACCCACCTATCACCTTTCATTAATTACCTAGTAGATGATAAAAATGAGCTCCATTCCAATATATATATATATATATATATATATATATATATATATATATATATATATATATATATATAAAACTGTAACCTCTGTCTGTACATTGATTTTTCTCTCGAAATTTCACGATACTTTTTTCTTTCACGTGCCATAGACACGATATCTGCGATTTGTTTCTTTGGTGTCTGTTTGTTTGTATGTTACCTTTCAAGCATAAACGGCTGAACCGGATTTTTTTGAAACTTGATACGTATATTACTGTTAACCCAACTTAGACTATAGGCTATTCTAATATTCTCAGAGACGAACAGGAGTGGGGGTTATAAGGGGAGCCTGAAATGAAAAATCGTGATATTTTCTATTTGGTTTTCAGCAAACATGTACCCCAGAAAAGTTGTTTATTTTGTTATTTAAAGTAACGTTTGATATATACACTTTTGCAATATTTTGAATTATAAATGAGATAAACGCTAAAAACTATGGCCGGACTTAACAATTTTATAGGGCGAAAAAGGCTCAACCGAACAGAGCAAAACTCGGTTTGTGAATTAGCACTAACTCCCTCATCAGTGTAAGCTGTACAATCATTTCTAGGGACTAGCAGGAGTGGGAGTTATATGGGAAGCCTGAAATGAAAAACCGTGATATTTCCTATTAGGTTTTTGGAAAATTTGCACACAAAAAAAGTTGTTTATTTTGTTATTTGGAGTAACTTTTGTTATACACACGTTTGACGTATATCGAATTTTAAACAAGATATACTCTAAAAACTATAAAGACGTGAACAATTTTCAAGGTCACAAAAGACAAAATCGACCGGGAGTGGGGGTTACACAGGAATCCTAAAATGAAAAATCGCGCTTCAAATTGTATTGTGTATATAGCAAAGATGCACCTACCAAAAGGTGTTTATTTTGTTATTTAGAGTAACTTTTGTTATATACACTTTTGTCGTACAACAAAGTATAAACGAGATATACGCTAAAAACTATAGCAGGAGTCACCAAGTTTGTAACGAGCCGACAATTAAACATTGCATTTAATGGAATAAATTTGAATTTCATGAATATTTGTATTTTATGAAAACCGGTTATGTTATGTGGTGCCTTCTTTAATTTTTTTATAATGAGTTTTTCATTGAAATTAACTACTCCAAAAATGTTTGTGAAGAGGAAATAAATTAACCGGGTAGCAAGTATGGTGTTGTAATAAATTCCAGCCTAGCTATAGATATGATACCTCCTTTACAGAGCTACTTATTCAGGAGAGTATTATTTGTAACTATTCAGGCCGGGAGTGTTCTACATAATGCTCCAAATAACTGTTCCTATTCATAGAGCTAGGGCCCGTTCCTCACCCAGTTTGAAGAAGGTAGTTGGCTGAGTTGTTATTAGTTTGAAACGGCTAAGTGCTTTCAGCATTCAGGCTGATCTGATAAGAGGAGAGGATGGCTCTGTATTCAAGGGGCCTCCTCTCCATCTCCGCCCTGCTCCCCAGCCACCTTAACTTCAACACCATTTACTCCTAAAACTCCTATGAAATTGTGAGATAAATTTTTTAGCTGATTTCCCTCCAGGGAAATGAGCTATTGTGGTTATACCCATCTCGGTCTTACAAAACCTATCAACCGAAACTACCAGAATGACCATATATATATATATATATATATATATATATATATATATATATGAATATATATCTGATGCTTTAGTGTTGAATTGTCCATTTAGGAGTTGTGCTCGACTTGTAATAGGAAAATTATTGATTTCGAAATTTATAACCCTGAATAAGGAAAGTTATGCATATTGTGTGGCAATTTTGACAGTATGTGTATTTTATTAATTCGGGTTTTTTTTTTTTAATATATTTTGTTAATTTGTGGTGTGTGTGTGTGTGTGTGTGAGACTGAATAATTATGTTGGACGTTTTTTGAAATATGGATTTATATATATATACAGGGTGTCCCCAAACCAAACGGCCAAACTTCAGGGATCGATAGAGAATCGAAAAACTAAGAAAAAAAAGTCCTCTGGCATATGCCTCGTTTTCGCTTCGTTTTTGAGAAAATCACAAAAAACTGATAATAGTTGGGCAAAAAGTGTATTTTTTTTAATAATGTATTTAAATTACAAAAAACTATTGGCTTTTTGAGTAAGCTTAATTTTTTAATTTACGAGGAGTAAATTTAGAAAACATGAATATTCTCACGCTTTCCTTATCAATAAAACGTCTAGGTTGAGTGTTTAAACTTAAAAAGAAAGGATTAAAATGTTTACTATCATTTTAATCCTTTTTGGGGGGAATCCAGCCTCGCACTCTCACATTAGTGGTGTTGCTAGTACTGTTCAGTGAAGTCAACAAATATGGCTAGATTTACCAACGCTGAATATGCGGACATAGTCTACGTCTACGGATTCTGCGATGGCAATGAGCGTCAGGCAGCTCGGGAATATCGCAGACGGTTCCTGCGACCGAGAAACCCCACACAGAAGGTGTTTTTACCAGCACTTTCAGAAGGCTTCGAGAGACTGGGTCCTTCTCATGTAATCGTCGTGGAAACCGTATGCAGGCTCCGAGGAAGCTGACCTGAGGCGGAGGGAGAGGATACTGAGGCACTTCAATACCAGCCCTGGCACAAGCGTCCGGAGAGCTGCTTCAGCTCTAAGCATACCAAAGACAACCATTTGGCGCACATTAAGGGCTGACCGCAGGCATGCTTACCATGTACAAAAGGTACAAAATTTAATACCCGCTCATTATCCCCGCCGATTAAATTTTTGTAATTGGTACAAAGAACAATTGCAAAACGATGTAAACTTAAGTTCGAAAGTAATCTGGACGGACGAAGCGACTTTTACACGTGCGGGCATATTCAATCAAAGAAACTACCACCTTTGGGCACATGAAAATCCCCGCGCTGTTAGAGAATTTCACTACCAGCATGAGTTTTCTGTAAACGTGTGGGTCGGTCTTTGTTATAATCGCATAATAGGTCCCGTATTTTTACCTGCTCGACTTCACGCTGAAAGTTATCATCTATTCCTGGAGAATGGGATGGGCACAAGGGATGACCTCATCGAGCGCATCAGGATGGTTTGCAACCAGCTCACCGCAGAACAATGTTTAGATGCAGTGCGATCTGTGAGTACGCGATGTGATGCGTATATAGCAGCGAGAGGCCAGCACTTCGAACAACATTTACGTTGACGCTTTAGAAATTAACGATGTAATTTTAGAGAAGGTAAAACCTTCAAAATTTTGAGGTTTTTTTTTCTCACTAAGGTAGACCCATATAAAAACTGAAACATTTATGTTTTCCAAGTAAGAATTTAAACACTTTAAATAGGTAATTTTTTTATATTATGAATATTTGAATAAAAAAGTATTTATTATTTTTTCATAATAAAAAATAATTTTTTTTTCAATTACCTTTCTGTTAGTATAAGATTAGAATACAATAATTGTATTGGAATAACATTTATTGCTAAAATTCATTCAAGGAATAAAATCCGCTCTTCCATTGGCCTTAACTAGTTTTTGCACAACTATTTTTAGTTTTTTGTGATTTTCTCGAAAACGAAGCGAAAACGAGGCATATGCCAGAGGACTTTTTGTTTTAGTTTTTCGATCCTCTATCGATCCCTAAAGTTTGGCCGTTTGGTTTGGGGGCACCCTGTATATATATATATATATACATATCGCTCTAGGGTCCTCTATTTTTATTTAATCATAAGTTAATTCTACATTTAAATCCTTCGTGTATAACTAAAGATCAAATGTCCGTTAATGTCAGAAATCGGGTAAAGATTAGTGAAAGTTTAGAAGTGGTAAATACTTTAATCTTGAATACCACCGTATGTTATATTCTACAATTGTTGTTCTATATTCATATTTAATGATGTGAATAGTAGCCGAGCAATTTGTACATTTTCGTTTTCAGCTTTTGGTAAACCCCAATCCTAATAACAATTTTAACTTTAATGTCACTAAACATCCCATTATATTAGTAGACTTCCCTTAAGGGAAATAACCTTTCGAGGTTGTACTTATGACGAGATTATCGATCTCTTATTTTTCAAATTAGGTCAGTTCAAAATAATGTGTGTGTGTGTGTGTGTGTGTGTGTGTGTGTGTGTGTGTGTGTGTGCTTTCCCGTTACCGCTTTAGTGGTCGTAATATTTTGATAGTTACCAAACTCGATATATAATAGTTTAATGCAAGTCTAATGATTATACTAATGAGAAAGGGAATTTAGAAATTATTACACGCCAGGTCGAAAAAAGTCCGTCACTCAGGGGCTGCGTAAACTAAGCAGATTTCCCACGGAAAGTTATACAATAGAGAAATCTCCATACGAGTGCCGAACAGTTACGGAAACAGCCGAACTAGCTTTCGGCGGGAACGATTAGAGGCGACCATAGCTTGCCCATTACACTTAATAAAAATGCAAATATCTCGGTTAATATTTAAGATAGAGAATAAATGTATTTAACAATATTTATAGTAAATTTGCAATAAGATTGGTTCTATACAATTTTTCGATCCGACGTGTAGTAACGGAGATATTTCCAATTTTCGAAATTCCCCCCTTTAAACCTCGCTCCCATTGGTCTGATTTCAACCTTTAACGAACTTGATCTTTCTTATTACATGAAACGATTAAATACCAAGTTTTTGACGATCAAACAAAAAATTGCGACCGCTAGAGTGTGTGTGTATATATATATATATATATATATATATATATATATATATATAGAAAATATGTATATATATATATATATATATATATATAGAAAATATGTATATATATATATATATATATATATATAGAAAATATGTATATATATAATATCTACATATATATATATATATATATATATATATATATATATATATATATATATATGTCTATATATAGATAGATAGATATATAAATATACCTTAAGGGGAACTGCTAAAATAGTATAGAGCCACTCTTACTAAAAATGTAATTTTCAATAAATCTATTGATGTTTTATGAACTGAGGTGTTAGAATTATTTAATGTTCAGCCTTTAGTAAACCCAAATTTTATTCTTCGCACGTCAACAATATATCATGAAAACCAAATACTAAATATTGTTTTCCATGTGGCCTTTCTTTTGTGAGATACATGCAAATAGTAGTGCGATGACGCCACCAATCATCATTGTTTTCGTTTGTGTCGAAAATGTTTACTTGATCTGTGCCATACTCAATATCAAACCATTTCAGTCATGGCTAAAGTTCATGGTCGTTAGAGGCTCAAATTGGACAAGGAATACGGAATATTAGTGAGGAAGGGTTTCAAGTTTAGGGGATTCGAAAATTCAAAATATCTTCATTAATAGGAGTCGAATTAAAACATGTTGTAGGACCATTTTAATTAAACTATTGTTGCTCTAGCATTGTAGTTTTGTACTTTTTTCATAACTGAAATATAAAACTAGTTATTCGTACTTCTACTCATCGGATTTTTACTTAGAAATAGAGAGTATATGGTGAGGTAACTTGTACGTCATTCCAGAAGGTGCGAAATGTTCAGTAGATCATGCATAACTATTATTTTTTTGAAACATGATCCATTACTTTCAACTAGTCTCACTAATCTTTCGGTTTAATTGAATTCTCTGACATTCGATATCGAAAATTCGATATATATGCATGTCAGTTATCGGATACAAAAAATTGCATATATCAATCACTTTGAAAATTTAATTTTCCTATAAATGTTGTTGTATAGATGTTTCTGTTTCTCGAACATTAGCCAAGATATTGGCGTTTATTAGTATTCCGCCTCAGGAAACCACCATTCATTCGACTCATGCGATTTTCACTTCGAGTAACATACTCATGAAATATCTCATATGCTGGTGTACATTTTGGAATCCTATTTACATATGATTTTTATTACAGGAGGAATATAGAATAGATGGAGAGATAACATTTTATAATTAATAAGTGTTTTGAACACATACACGTTGTGTTACATTAATAAATTGCATGGGAGCTTCATAAAAAAACTGAAGATGAAATTCCTTAATAATACAACCAGTGACGGATGGGATGGGGCTTAGAGAAAATGGGAAATGTAATGGAAAATCGCAAATATCTTTGTTATTAATAGCCCTAATAACGCCCTACGATTTCAGTTCTATAATTTTTTTTATAACTAAAATTACAATGGAGATTTTTGAGTTTTCAACTGCCTGTATACTTTCATTCCTACTTTTGCCATTTTCACTTTGAACTATTATATTGTACATAAAGTTGTCACATCCAACATAAATTCCATGACACGTTTTAGCTCATTAAGAGATAGAATACGAGATGACCTACGAGATCTGTGTGCTATGTGGAAAATTCTGTTTATTTTACGTCATGATGAGGATTTGAAGCGGCCGTTAATTAATTATACGTAACATAAACAGATATTTGGAATATTATAGAGTAAGTGGGGGGATGGTAAATACTGTTCAGTATTTGAGGGTGGAATCCTGCGTTTAGTCTGGGAATTCCTGGCCGGATGCCGGGACTCTCCCTCAAACATCTACTCCTATCCTCATTGCACTATCTCCCCCCCCCTCTCTCTCTCTGTCTCTGTCTGTCTCTCTCTCTCTCTCTCTCTCTCTCTCTCTCTCTCTCTCTCTCTCTCTCTCTCTCTCTCTCTCTCTCTCTCTCTCTCTCTCTCTCTCTCTCTCTCTCTCTCTCTCTCTCTCTCTCTCTCCCCCCTCTCCCTCTCTCTCTCTCCCTCTCTCTCTCTCTCTCCCTCTCTCTCTCTCTCTCTCTCTCTCCCTCTCTCTCTCTCCCTCCCCTTCTCGCTTTTCTCTCTCTCTCTCCCTCTCCCTCTCTCTCTCCTCTCTCTCTCTCCTCTCTCTCTCTCTCTCTCTCTCTCTCTCTCCCCTCTCTCTCTCTCTCCTCTCTCTCTCCTCTCTCTCCCTCTCTCCTCTCTCTCTCTCTCTCCTCTCTCTCCTCTCCTCCTCTCTCTCTCCTCTCTCCTCTCTCTCCCCCTCTCCCTCTCTCCCTCCCTCTCTCTCTCCCTCTCTCCCTCCCTCTCACTTCCCTCTTTCCTCCTCCTCCCTCCCTCTCTCTCCTCCCTCCCTCTCTCTCCCCCTCCCTCTCTCTCCCCCCTCCCTCCCTCTCTCCCCCTCTCCCTCTCTCCCCCTCTCCCTCTCTCACCCTCTCCCTCTCTCCTCCCTCCTCTCCTCTCTCTCCCTCACTCCCTCTCTCAATCTCTCCCTCACTCAGTCCCTCCCTCTCTCTCTCTCCCTACCTCCCTCTCTCTCCCTACCTCACTCCCTCCCTCCCAATCCCTCTCTCCCCCTCCCTCCCTCTCTCTCCCCCTCTCCCTCTCTCTCCCCTCTCCCTCTCTCTCCCCCTCTCCCTCTCTCTCCCCCTCTCCCTCTCCCTCTCCCTCTCCCTCTCTCCCTCTCCCTCCCCCCCCCCCTCTCTCACTCTCTCTCTCAACAAAAAAAAAACAGGGATAATGAATTATCCTGTACCTTATATATACATGTATATATATCTATATCTGTTAACGCTCTAGCTGTCGTAATTATTTTTTATCGTAACCAAACTCCATATTTAATCGTTTTATGTAGAAAGAAAGATCAAGTTTATTTATTAATTGCTGAAATAGGACCAGTGAGAGGGGTGGTTTAGAGAGGGAATTTTGAAACTTCGAAATATCTCCGTATCTATACTTTGGATCGAAAAATTGTACTAACCAACTTATTAAAAATTAAAAGATCTATAAATATTGTTTTATACATATTTTCTGTATCATGAATATCAACCGGGATATTTGGATTTTATAGTTTTCAGCTTTTAGTAAACCCCCACTCCTACTCATGTTATATTAATAATAAGGTGTTATATCATGAACCACTTCATTGCCAGGGCAGGTAAGGAATATTGTATTCATTGAACTTTTAGTTCGTGAGATACATGCAAATACGTTCTGTCGACCCCCCCCCCCCCGTCCTTCTTTTACAATTGGATTACTAAAATTTAAGTAATTGAGATTAAAATTATTCTGATTTATTACAAATACTAGCTATAGTAAATAGTTTTCAATAAAATTAATATGTTTTGCTAAGATATATTTATTAATGGTTTTTCTTTCCGGTCTATAATTCAGGTTGGCTGGCCTGTTTGTTTACAATTCTGACGCTTTCCGTTGTAGAGTTATTAACTTCTAACTGAAAGATTTCTCATTGCCGTTTGTATTTATTCACTTAATATTCGCGGTGGTGTTATCATTATGTATATTTATCTATTGTAAAACCTTTGCGTGGGAAATCTGCTTAGTTTAGGCAGCCCCTGCGTGACGGACTTTTAAACTTAATCCTCTACCACAGTCCAATTTTAGCTATAAAAATATGGTCTTTAGTTTTGCATTAAACGCTAATAGATCTAGTTTGGTAACGATCAAACAAAATTTCGATTTTTTTTAAACGGAGTTTATTTTCGTCATTTCCTAGGTAGAGTCGATGGACATTTGAAGAATGTTTTCTAAAATCGCATCAAGAGTAAAATCTCTATAGCAGTTAAGAATATAGAATATAACAAGTTGCATTATACAGAAAGTATATTTTATTACTGACTAAAAAAATAAAATGGTTTCGCAGGTATTAGATTCATATTATTGAGTGTTTTATTAAGCTTATTGGACTGTTATATAATCCTAGATAAGCACTCAGTATTATTCTGTTTAGAGCGGTGCTCAGTGACAAGTTGAACCTTGTCCCAGCTTAGACTGAGTCTAACTCATGTTATCTCATTCCCTCCCTTGCTCTTACGTTAGGAACATCTCTTACAGCTCCCCCGTTTAAAACGTTAGGAATGAGGAATGCCATAGTGATCAAGTGCAGGCAGTGCGATATAAAAATTCTAGTCGTGTTGCCCGTAGGAGCAACGTTTGAACACATTTTGACCAGCTGTTGGAAGAACGTCCACTGCACTAGTTGCTTCATAAGGAGCCATAAGTTAAGGCCTCCTATCGGAAGAAACTGTCCAGGAACCCGGATAACACCACCACTTAGCAACGCCGCTGACCCATTGAAGTTTAACTGCAGGCAAGTAAACTCTCTTAATACTATTACAATAAATTTTAAGGAAC